>CAKNWT010193708.1:0-15016 GCA_932066315.1 Andricus coriarius
TGCCTCGAGTTGGGGCTAGGTGAACGCGGTCGATCGTGGGCGTCCTCCTTTGGTCGGGAGATAGGATAGGCATAGAGGTGATTCATAGCTCTCTCCAGTTGCTTTTGCCTCTATTCGATACGTAGGGCATGATATAGGGCCTCTGTAAGGTCCTTTACAGTTTCTGGTGTCTACGAAGGTAGACATTTCGTCTGGGAGCCCCTTTATAAGCGCAGTTAATACCGGTGATTCTGTTAACGCTCGGCGTGACTACTCCGATAAAAAGTTGGACAGAACTTAGTCAGATTGATGACGGTAACTGTAGATCGAAGGAAGGGTCTGCTTCAGTCACGTAAGGGGGGGGGGGATATTCCAATTCAAGAATTATCCCGATTTTCCACCTTCGTTGATTTAATACATAGAAAATTTATGCAGTGCGGTCAGATATTCGATCACTCGTACTCCCGCGATTCCTACTATTCGGTTTAGCCCGATCGATTCTGGGTTGGAGATTACGTGAAAATGGAAGCTTTCTTCCCCAATTTATAACCCTAACTCTCCCACCACCAGTAGTGTCCTATTTCCCACGGTTACTTCGTATTCGGGTATAGATCTATAGGGGACGTTAAAGCTCCCACGGTCTATAAAGTTGTTGTTGGTGTTCCAGTTGCAAGCTAATTCGGCGAATCCTTCTTGAAAATCCTCGCCGTGTATTTCAACTGAAGTGGGCAGTCGCCCTCCGGCAGGGGGCACGAATTCAGTCACGAAGGGTGGCATCTATTCATGCGTTGCCCTTCTTCGCATGAAATGGTGACGTAAGTCCACCAAACCGGAATTCTTATTTTATTTCCTATGTTTGCGTGATATCCCTAATCCAGGATTTCGACTTTTGGTGCCATGATAAGTGTATCGTCACCGGAGATATCGCCGTTCGAAGTTCGTGCGAAAGGTTCGACTTCGCGTTCTAGGTATTCGACTGCGTGATCGCAGTGGCTTTCTTCCAAGAAGGCACGTCTCCTTTGTTGGTGGGCTTCTTCTTGTTACAAATGAATTGTCAGGATTGGCCCAGTTTGATTCGTGTTTGCAACTGCCGGTGCCGAATTTATGGGTCGGATCGTCGGCCGAACTACGCACACGGGGACTACCCTTTCAACGGGAGGAACCAGACCAATATATATGGCCGGTCTGAGAGTTTCAGCAGTTGTCTTGTGCTTTCAACAGGACCTCCTTCCTCTTTTACGAGGCCGTGGTGAGGGGTCTGTATTTTCGGGAGGATGCATAAGAAAATCGTTAAACTTTCATAAAAATAGAAGACGATGAGGTTGCGTCGGTTAGCAGGGGATTCGTGATTCTGGATAGTAACAGAGTCTGTGGCTCCACCTACGCTCACAGAGCTGGAGGCTTCCCGAGTCAAAATCGGGAAATAATTTCCACTTCAGACTTTACGGTACCACGCTTTCTAGGGAAAAGATAATCCGCATTTGGATGACATGCAAATTCTATTTCCCTTGCTAGATTATCGAATTCTGATCATAGATAAGCAAAACAAGCAATTTTGACAGAAACGAAATATGGGTGGAAGGCACGTTGAGTTCTGCTGAATTCTTAGTGGCTTCCTGACTGGGCTTGCTTTGAAAGCTTAATCCAGGAGTCTGCGTGGTTCAGCAGTTTTTCGAAAAATGACGAAATCTCGTCGGGGTTACAAAAACGATTAATTCGGGTTCAGGTTTCGAACTTCAGTTTTTACCACGACAGGATTTTTCGTTCGTTTTTCTCGCAAGTTTATCCCTGAGCGGTTTCTTAGCTTATATTTAGCATTGCTGCTGCCCCGAAGATCAGGCATCTTCATGCCGTACCATAATTGGGAATGATGGCTGTCTCAAACCAAAAATAATTCTTGAATCAAGCGCAACGTATCTAAATCAAAAATACCGAGCAAGTTAATGTGAGGTCCCCCGGCAAGTTAATGCCACGGGTTTTTGGTTTGATTTGGTAGCACTCTAGCCAGTTAAGGCGTGGGTACAAGTTCAAGCCTTATTTCTGTGCGCAAAACTTGAGAAACGCGATTCCCAATTAAAGAAAAAATCGAAAAGAATCCTTGAAATAAGTTCCAGTATTTCCGCTAAAAAAAGCGGAAAACTGCCAAGTTAAAAATATCGAGCAAGTTAATGCGAGGTCCCCCGGAAAGTTAATGCCACGGGTTTTCTATTTAACCTGGAAGTACTTACTTTTCAAAAGTTCATTCGATAATTTACAATTTAGCATTAATGTCATAATTACAATTGGGAATAGTCCGCACAAGAATAGTTCTGGAACCAAAATCCGGTAACTCGCTAGATAGCTGAATACGGCCAAATAAAAAATACGGAGCAAGTGAATGCGATGTCCATCGGCAAGTTAATGCCACGGGTTTTTGGTTTGGTGGCACTCTGACCAGTTAAGGCATGAGTACGAGGGTCAAGCCTTATTCTTATGTGTAAACTTGAGAAACGCCATTCGCAATTGAAGAAATAATCGAAAAGAACTCTTGAAATAAGTTCCAGTATTTTCGTTAAAAAAAGCGGAAAACTCCAAAGTTAAAAGTACCGAGCAAATTGATGCGAGGTCCCCCCGTAAGTTAATGCCACGGGTTTTTTATTTAAGCTATGAGTACTTATTTTTCAAAAGTTCATTACATTATCAACATTGTGGCATTGCTATCATAATTCAGAATGATAAGTCACACATGAAATTCTGAATTTATAAATAAAAATTTGTTTATTGAGATTTTGTTTATAGCTGCCTAGTAACAAAAGTTACTAGTAGCATAAGCCGAGTGGGGACAACAGCAAGGGTAGGCCTAACTTCGGAGAAAATTAGAATTGGAAAATTCTGGTACATTTGATTGCCCCTGGGAGAGGCTTCCCCGAAACTGAAGGAAGGGCGAGAGAGTTGTCTTTCCTATATTTTATTCTTATTGTGGGTTGGAACCCCTACTCTCGACCTGAGAGTCGTTATCCCTAGATTTTAGAAAAGGGATTTCGCAAAACGGGTGATATCAAAAATAATTCTCATATACGAAATTCTCCTAACACTGCATTTATTATCATTAAAGAAAAATAACATGATCGCAAGGTGGTCAAAAAAGAAGAAACAAAGGGCACGTTCTACAATGGGTAGAACGTGTCTCACATTTAGGAGAAAAAAAAGGTAAAAATGAAAATTGGATCGATACGGCTCACAAGTTCCTTGTTGTCTTAAAACTACCACTGGCTGTTGTATACATGAAGAAACTCTCAAGAAATCAAAAGGAACGGAGTAATTTTGGTCTTTGAATCGCTTCCTTGCTTCGTTAACAAGCGGGCAAAAACCTTTACGTTACGTGGATCCAGTAATCCACTTTAGTCCTTTTTAAAGGTATTCGCGACACACAAAAACACACGCCAGCACCTGTCACTTCTCTGAATTCACTTTTATAAGAAGTAGAAAATATTTCTATTCTTCATAAAGGAGAATTGCAGCCTTCCGAGAAAATCACTCTGTCTCGTTTTGAGATTCGAGAAAGAGTAGAGTTTTCTAGACTGATCTAATTTTGTTTTAAGCAGGTGGATAGGACGCGAGAAAAACGACACTCTCGTTACGAACCTTTACCTCGTCAATTTGTAAACTTGCTATGGAATTATTTTACCATGTTTTCTCTATGGCTTACAAATTAACGAGGAATCTCGAAAAAAATTAATTTCCCCTGATCCGGATAGGACGTGACGAAAAACGCTCCTGTCACGGCCCTGCCTCCAGTCGGATGGAGATTTGATTTTACGTCCGGATCGCGAATGCAAGTTCAATAGTTATACCCATCAATCCCGGCTGCTTGCTCCCGTTACCGGTCCGAAAAAAATATATTCCCGCTAAACCGGGATAGGACGCGTTGCGACTTACGGGCTAGGTATTACGTCTCGAAATTTTAGTTGATCCTTTATTCCGACGTTCGGACGGATAAAAGTCTGAGTAGTTCTGGCCCGTGCCTCAAAAGTTCATACTCGAGGTAAATCAGGTAGGGATTTTTGCGGAATTACAGAATTTGGATTAGGAAGGTAGGGATATGCCGTGAGAGTCAAAGCAGCGTTTGCAAGTTTGACGAGCCAGGTACTTTAATTTCCTACCGTGGACTTCGCACCTGCGAGGCAGGAACCTCATCAGCATTTGACGGAAGTCAAATGCTTTGAATTACTTTATATTCTTTTAGAAGCAACATTTTAATTTCAATTTGCATCAGAGTTGATGCAGGTTGGAATTTTCAACTTAGAGTTAAGTGTTAATTATTTCCAACCTTAGTTTTCAGCATAAGAAGATGAGTATTTTAACATTGCACTATTGCTGAGTAAGCACCTGGAATTGTTTTGATGCCTCACGTGCTTGTGCTGTCAGGCAGTGCAACGTTTACGGTAAGCAGGCTTTATGGCGAGAAGCGAGACGAACTTATGTAAGGAAAGCTAGGGAAGAAAAGGAGAAGAAAGTAGGACTGTCGAGGCGCATTGAAACCGTGGTAGCCGTTGAGAACAACGTGGTTATGCGCGAGAAGGAGATAGCGCTATATAGGCATTGGCGAGAGAGAGATCGAGTGTGCTTCCTACGCGTGAGTGCGTATGCTTGCTATCGCGGCGAGTGTAGGTTTTACCTTCGTTCGTTTTGGATATGCACTTGTATTTCATCTCAGATTTCAGAATTGATGATCTAAACTTGATGCCACTTCCCTTATTTCTATTATTCTATTTTAGGTGGAATTCTTCATGACCATTTTTTTGGTATGCCTTAAACCTAGACCTGCATTTATCCACAAATGCATACACTCAAACTTTCACACGCATAGTTTTGTGCAATTCACACTTACATAATTGAATGGATTGCACATCCCTATCAACCTTCCTTTAGCACCTAAGAAAAAAGAAGAGGGAATTGTCCGAGAACCAATTTCAAGCATTATTGTTTCATTAACTTTTTTATATTATAGCTTTCTTCATTCTGAAAGTCGGCTCGCAGGTTAGTTCCACGGGAGGTTGGAATGCCACGTAGGCATTCCGATAGTAAGCTCTCGGGTTACGACTGAACAAAGCGAGACTTTATAATTTGCCCAGAATTCTGTAGAATTAAATCTCTGTTTTTTCTACGCATCCGATTTTCAGAATTTTTTGTGCGTGCATTTAACTATTCCTGCTAAAAAAATCCAATTTCAAAATACGAGTCGTGACACCTAATTAAGTGTGACAAATGTGAAACATTTCCGGTATTTTTGAAATACTGCATTGCTCATCAACGTCAAGATGAGTATTACTCAAAATTAAGTTTTCCGCAAGTGCATTTTTTAGCTAAAATTGAGGAGAGTAATTGATTGATTTGATCTAAATTTAAATCCAATTTTGGATTTAAATACCGCAATTTTTTGGATTTAGGTAAAATTAAGGGGAATATTTGATTGATTGGCACAAGAGCTTGCATGAGAAGATGTATGGACGTGAATGAAGCTAAAATTGTGTACCAGGACAAGAAAGTGTTGAGAAAAATAGTCTATCAGAAATGTGTGATGAAGAGTGTCAGCAGAATCAGAGATGACTGAAACGAAAAACCTTGGATATTAATGGGCCCGAGTGGCGAGCTTTACTTAGTGCATGTTGCTACATCCTGAAATTTTACAAATTTTATGTAACACCAATAACAAAGCATAATCTTCCTTATCCCGCGTAATATAGGATAACGCCACTAATTATAAACGAGCACTTTACCGATCTAGGTCAGTAAGTCAGAAACCATAAGATGCTTAAAAAGTTGCCATGGAAGGATAAGAACTCAGAGAATGTCGATAAGTTAACCATGCTCGATTACTGAGAATATAGTTACAAACTAATTGTATCATAATTGCTATAAATGTATAACCCACTCAGTGGAAGAACCTGTATATAGACAGACAAGAGAATAACCAAACAGCGTCTGACTACATACACGGAAATAAGGATAAGTAGCATATAGAATAACTGCTCATGAGTTCACGAAACTCAAGAAACGTGCCATTTCACGAAACTCAAGGAACTCTTTGATAACTTCTGCCGAAAGCAAAGGTTGCAAGGTCAAGAGGAAGAGTGTCTACTAATTACTCCTGAAGAAGTGAAGAAAGTTATCGCTAGAACTAAGAACTTTTCAGCGCCAGGGACAGATAAAATCAAAAACTTTTGGTAGACGAAGTTCACTTCTACGCACCAGCATCTAGCTCGTATATTACTATTTTCTTAAACGGAGAACAACACGTCCCGCTGTGGTTAGTGGAAGGACGCACGGTGTTCATCCCTAAGACCGTAGATTTGTCAAGTCCACAGAACTCCAGGCACATAACTTGTTTAAACAGCAGCTACAAGCTATTCACTTGCAGGGAGAACCTGTTAATAGACAGGTGTATTACCCAGGACTCCATCAGGTATCGACGAAATCTGTCCATGGCTTGAATTGACTACCGTAAGGCATTCGATAACACGAACCATGAGCTACTTATTAAGCTCCTTGAGTGCTTGGAGGTGCATCCGAAAATAGTTGGATGCATAAAAGAGCTTATGCTCTTGTGGCGGACAAGATTTGTCATAACATCTGACAAAAGACAAGTGACTACAAGCTATTTCACATATAAGAGGGGGGTCTTCCAAGGAGACTCTCTAAGTCCGATACTTTTCTGCACCTCCCTCTTGCCTCTATCTATTGTGCTTTTAGTTTTGTTTTCTCGAAAGAGGAACTTAACATCCTTGTGGAGGCGGTAAATAGGTACTCTACAGCGATTGGCATGAACTTCGGACTGGACAAGTATGCCTGCGTCCACCTACACCAAGGAACACTAAAAACTTCATCATCGCGTGACGATCATGATGTTCAACTAATAGGCGGAAATACCATTCAACATCTTAGTGATGGAAAAACATATACATATCTTGGAATACCGCAAGCGGAAACACAAAATGTGCGTGTGTAAAAAACGGTCCTTCAAAAAAGGTATCGCCAAATTCTCAGAAAAATGTGGGCTTCCGAATTATCTGGAAATAATAAGATCCAGGCAAAAAATATGCTGGCTTTTCCTATACTGCTTGCGTATCAACATGAAGTCGTCAATGCTGCGGCGTTTCTATACCGTGCTGGACTGAGATCGGAGACTAAGGGAGTTCTTTTCGCCTGTCAAGACGGCGTTATATATACATTAGTTTACCGTGAGTGCATAATGAATGTATCCGCTGGCGATACCAAATGCCGATCGAGAATGCAAGAGCCATAAACACGGGAATTATTTGTTTTGTTTTGTTTCAAACATGTTCTCGGATTAAAAAGAGCCCGGTTTTCCATCATAGCCACGGACTAAGTCAGGTGACTGATGAGATAAGGATGTAATTAGTTAATTTAATACGATGTATGAAATTATTTGCGATGATGTTTTAGGCACAAAATTAGGAGCATGGTGTAGTTTGAAGTTCGTCTTTTACCGCTGTTATGCTTACACAGCGGCCGTGAGTGTTGGAGGTGACAACAGTCGCCTCTGGATGCTTTCTGAGAGCTACCATGTACCACTCTATAGGTTTTAAGTAGCTTACTTCCTGATGTTCCAGGAAGTTTCTTACAATGCGACAACAGGATGAATAGATGCATGTTTCACATTCCTCCATATTTTCTTTACTTCATGCCTTAGCTTGCTATACTTGTGGATCTTGGTTGTATAGTTTGCGTGCAAATTTCGGTTAAGTGGACAAGCAATGTCAATGATGTAGACTATTTTACCTTTTTTTCTCGCATTACGATGTCCGGTCGATTGGCTTGGATGTAATGATCCGTCTGGATAGTAACACATCCCAATACAAAATGCAATCTTCGTTTTCTTAAACATTGGAATGTATCTATAGAAAGGCACCCATTCTGTTAAGAGTCCTATGTTTAAGGCAAGTTTTTGATGTATGATGCCCGCCACATAATTATGCCTGCGCGTATATTCTCTTTGAGCCATTATGCGAGAACCATAAATAATTTGCTCGATGGATTCGTTGGTATCTCCACATAATCGGCGCCGGTCAACCACGATGTCAAAGACGATGTCTTCATGTAGCACGTGTTTCCGATGATTTCTGGTACTGAAAACCCTGTCCTGTATCGCAATAACGCATCCTTCCGTGTCCGGATACAGGACGACCTTTCTCAGCCAAATATTGGATGCCTCGCTATCCACTTTATGTTGATCTAATGTTTTGAGGTGCTCGTTGTGGATGGCTTTCTGTCTCCATTGCGTTTCTAATTCCTCTATGGTTTCTTCCCTGATATTCAAGGCCTCCTCTGGCGACAAATTCAAGGGCGTGTAGTCAATATATGTATTATGAGAAGTTGTGGGCCTTGGAAGCTACGATCATGATTCCTTACAGCAACCGATTCCCGGCGCAACTGGAACGAGTACGTCATCCAATTCTGCTCCTTCTGTCCTAGAAGGTAAGCATGAGCGGGAAATTTGCGTGAGACAACATAGTTCAACGCTGCTCCTTGGAGTCAGGTGTCTAGCCGCGGATGACCTTACGCGGCAGACGGGACAGTTAGAGATGAAGGTTTCACCTCTGGATACTTTTTTAGAGCTACCAGTCTTTGTAAAATGTTATGGCGAACAGTGTTGACGGACCAGATGAAGTGATCCCAGAAGAACAGCCTTTTGCATCTGGTCCGCGATGGAATGAGCCGGACGCTGGCAAGCCGGAATCTTGTTGAGTTTGCTAACAAATGAAGTTTTCATACCTCCAAGACAGCCGATTATGAGAATTACAAGATGGACTTTGTAGCCTTGGTACAGCCTGCTCAGCTCGAAAAGAAGTGCTTGATATTTAGCTCGTTTTTCTTCTTCCTTTGCCGTAACATTACCATTGGCTGTTACCGGGAATTCAATCACGTAAATGATCTTGGTCTTCAGATCTTGGAGGACAATATCAGGCTGCGTAGCACTGATACGTTGAGTGGTGGAGAATGAGAAATTCCAGTAGATCTTATACTGATGATTCTCCACAACGGACTCGAGTTCCCCCTCGGCGTATGGCAAGACGGGCAATATATCAACAACATGAAAGTGCCTAAGATGGTAATATAACACTTTTAGAGGCGCATTGTGTCTCTCTGAGTACCCGTAACGTGCATACTTTGAACATCCACTGAGAACATGTCCAAGTGTTTCTGGCTCTTGCTTGCACGCTCGGCAGTTATTATCGCCTACAGGTATATACATTATGCGCTCGCGGTGAACTAAGGTGTTTATAACGCCGTCTTGACCGGCAAAAAGAAATCCCTCAGTCTCCGATCTAAATACAGCAAACTTGAGAAACAAGTTGGACAGGCCTATCGAGAGCTCTTCTCTACGTATGATGCCGTAGATTTACCATGAAGGGACTTGTCAGCATGTTCTCTTAGAAGAAACGTATGTTCTGCTTCCAGTACACGACTTTTGAGCACCGAAGGTGTTAGTGATGCTAAGCCATGTGTAGTGTCACTGGAATCAAATGGGAGGCCAAGCTCCTCTGCGACCCTATTTGCAGCACGGTATAAAAACGCCGCAACATTGTCGACTTCATGTTGATGTACGAGTCGCATAAGAGAGTCTCCACTATTTAGAACTAAGCAGGCTGTAGCCAGAACCGTTCTTCGATGAAGACACTCCAAGCTTAGCAAGCCTCTACCCCCTTTATCTCGAGGTACGGAAGATCTAGGATGATGACTTCGATGGATTGTCATCATCTTGCGTGTGCTTCGGTCAAGTTGCTTTAACTCACCGACGCTTTATTTTACTGCACCAAACGTATAGATCAGTATAGGGGCGGCCAGAACATTGGTCGCCTGGATCATATTCATTTCAGATAATTCGGAAGACCAAATTTTTCCGAGAATTTGGCGATACCGTTTTTAAAAGGCCGTTTTTAAAACACGCACATTGTGGATTTCCGCTTACGGTATTCCAAGATAAAGGGTGACCCATTTTAATTTATAAGTACAAATATCTTCTGAACTAGACCATCTACCTAAAAAATGGTTCATGCAAAAGTTGACCAGGACCCTATTTTTACTGCAGATTTGAATAGAGCGGAAAATTTTACGTCAAAAATGTACTATGGAAATCTTGTTTTTGTGACCTTGATGAGGTCAAAAATCGAGGTCAAATGTCCAAAAAAAAATCGGATGACGTTTTTCTGAATTTACGTGGTTTTTTGGGTAAAGCAAACGTTTAAGATGCTTTAAAAAAATTGCTAAAATGTAAAAGTGTGAACCACCTTGACCACCATCTCAGCCTCGACCTTCAGGTCAATTTTCAAGGTCATTTAAAGGTCGAGACTAAACGTGAGAGGCAAGGGGACTCACGATAATCAAGCGCCCCAAAGGAAACAGAACTTACTACGACCACGTCGTTGTTTCCGGGTAACGCTAAAAGTAAGGGCAATGTACTTCCATTTTTTGGAACTTTTTTATTTTAAAAAATGACGTAGACCTTCATGAACCTTGAAAATACACGTGAAGGTCAATTTGGGCAAGGTCGTCGAAAGCTGTGCAACTTATCTTGTACTTTTTATAGGCACCTTCAACCTTGAAATTGATCAGAAAAACAGTTAATTTACAAAAAGCTTGTATGAGCTTTTTAAATAATTGACCTTGATATGACATTCTACAGGTCAAAATAAAAAATTTTTAAATATCAATTTTAGCGTAAAATTTCTCGTTCTGTACGAGTCCCCAGTCTAAAATAAGGATTTTTATTTTTAAAAACTCGTCTTGACCTTTAAATGACCTTGAAAATTGACCTGAAAGTCGAGGCTGACGAAATGGTTCACACTATTACATTTCATCGATTTTTTTAAAGCATTTTAAACGTTTGCCTTACCAAGAAACCCACGTAAATTCATCAAAAGCGCATCTGATCGGTTTTTGGAGATTTGACCTTGATTTTTGACCTCACCAACGTCACAAAAACAAGATATCCACAGTACATTTTTGACGTAAAATTCTTCACTCTGTTTATTAAATCTGCAGTCAAAAATAGGGGTTTCCATTTGAAAAAATCGTATTGACCTTGAAAATTGACCTCAAGGTCAAAACCAATGATACAGTTGAATTACCCCTTATGTCCTGGTCAACTTTAGTATTAACCGTTTTTTATGTAGATAGGCTAGTTTAGAAGATCTTTGGATTTATAGATTAAAATGGGTCACCCATATGTTTCTCCATTTACACTTGTCCAGTCCGAAGCTCATGCCAATCGCTTCAGAGTACCTATTCACCGCCTCCACAAGGATGTTAAGATCCTCTTTCGAGGAAGCAAAGAGTTCAAGGTCTTCCATGTATAAAAGGTGGTTGACCTTATATTCTCTTCTCTTCGGCGGGCCACATAGGTATCCAGAACTTTTGCCTCTTAGCACAATAGGTAGAGGCAAGAGGGAGATGCAGAAAAGTATCGGACTTAGAGTCTTCTTGGAAAACCCCCCTCTTATACGCGATATAGCTAGTAGTCACTAGTCTTTTGTCAGATTTTATTACAAAATCTGTTCCGCCATAAGAGCATAAGCTCTTTTATACATCTCACTATTTGTGGATGCACCTCCAGGTACTCAAGGAGCTTAGTAAGTAACTCATGGTTCGTGTTATCGAATGCCTTTCGGTAGTCAATCCAAGCTTGAAGCTGGTGTTTAAGCAAGCTATGGGCCTGTAGTTCTGTGAACTTGACAAATCTCCTGTCTTAGGGATTAATACCATGCGTCCTTCCACAAGCCACTACGGGATGGGTTTTTGTCCGTTTAAGAAAGTAGTAAATATACGAACTAGATGTTGGTGCGTAGAAGTGAACTTCTTCCAACAAAAGTGGTTGATTTTATCTGGCCCTGGCGTTGAAAAGTCCTTAGTTCTAGCGATAACTTTCTGCACTTCTTCAGCAGTAATTAGTAGACACTCTTCCTCTGGAGCCTGCAACCTTTGCCTTTGGCAAAAGTTACGAAAGAGTGATATATCTGAAGCGTCTTCATTTAGCTGATAAGTACCTCCATACACTTTCTCCCAGTAAACATGAATCTCTTATCGGCTAGGCGGATATTTAACGGCACGTGACGTTTTATTGAACATACAGGAAGGATGAGTTGAAAAGGTGGAATTTTCTTAAATACATTTAATTCGCCGATAAAGGCGCTGTTTCGCTGTTGAAAGAGATCTTATTTTTTGCGTCCAGTGCTGCTTGATGGTCAACAGTTTACACTTGTTCAGCGTGCGATTTGCTTTCCTGAAGTTTCGAGCAAGTGCCCTAAGTTTTGGAATGTATTTTTTATTTGATGTTATGTGGCTAATCACGCACTGAATATTTGAAGCATTCCGTCGATGAACACCTTCGGGGATAGATCTCCTACTTCTCATGTTGACATTATCGGCTCTCTGTAAAGGTGGTCTTGCTGGAACGAGTGGTATGTTCGCTGCAGGATGTTGCTCTTCTTCTTGCCGATAAAGAGCTTCATATTTGTTTTTGCGCAAAAAGGATATCTGATCTCTTAAAGACTGAGGCATTTTATGAGCATATTCCGGGTCCATATTGACTCAAAGTTCATGTAACCTCTGCATGAATCCTCATCGCGCTAGTGAACTTCTTTGCCAACAGGTAAGGATGTCCCTCCTGAGTTGGTCCGACCACTTAAATCGATGTTCTCGAGTGTGTCTGGGGCCCTTGCCTGGTCTTCGCCCCGGTTCGGTTCTATTGCCACTCCCAACTGAACCATTATTATTATTATATTATAATTATTATGTACTAGAGTTCAGATGTGCAGCTATTTCATGTTCTTACTGCTAGACTACGTCGACAGAAAAAAGTAGTTTAAGAAGGCAACAAAATCGAACCAAGACACCGAAGTGTCTCAATCGAAGCAATTTTGACGCTTTGTGGTTCCAGCTAGAGAAAGCAAGAGCAAGCAGTTGCAAAAATTCGCGGGGCAGTAAAGATCTAGTCACCATAGACGCTACTGCCAAGACGCAAGCTCGTAAACATCAAAGAAAGTTACACATAGCATACATTGGCTATAAGCAAGCGGTTACTACCGTACCACATGACTATTTGCTTAAAGTCTTAAAGTTTACACGACGGGTATCTTTCAAGGAAACTCCTTCAGTGGATGATGGTTCTGATTAGCGTTGAACCCATTGAGTAAAACACTGATAACATGTCTCATGCGTTCAGAATACATGATAATCAGGATGGTCATCAACTGACCCACCTTCTATTCATAGATGACCTGAAGCTATACGCTAGTTCAGATCAGAAACTGCAGCAAGTGATCGATGTCACGAAGCAGTTTTCCAATGATATCTACATGGAGTTAGAACTAGATAAATGCAGAACAGTGAATTTAGCTTGAGGAGAAGTAGGGACCGCAGAGAAAGAGAACGAGTTTGAGAACGACATCGAGTCAATAGCTGAGGGCGAGTCATATAAATACCTCGGTATTCTAGAATCTAAGGGTATTCAGCATACGATAGTTAAGAAAAGCCTAACGACTGCCTTCACTGCAAGACTCAGATTGGTTCGGAAGAGTTCTCTCAACTTTGCAAACAAGATCAGAGCAATCAACACTTATGCCATCCCTGTCCTCACCTGAAGAATCTGACGAATTAATACAGAAAGTCTTACAAAAAGAAAACATTAGGGCAAAAAACTTCTCTTTCTGGAAACAGATATGGGACAGCTTTTCCAGGCCATGAAGTTCACAAAATCAAATGTAGCTGGAGTAGATGGTCTGAGCTGTAAATCAGTTTTGCTCTGCATTCCCTACTGTCTCCCTGCATTACTAAATATCTTAAATGTCTCCCTTCAGGAGGGGGTGTACTCAGATTTGTGAAAGGCAGGGAATATTCGCCCGATACCCAACAGTCCTGAACATTATTTCTAACGGATCTTCGCCCAATCACAATATTAACTTATTTTTTAAAAATCATTGAGAAGCTGGCTCTTGAGTAGCTCATGTCGCATGTGAATGACCTGCAAGTCCTTCCGATATATCAGTCAGGATTCAGAAGAGGACACTAGACTACGGTGGCACTGCTTAAGTTTACAGACGACATGCGTAGAGCGTTGCATGTTGGTCCTAATGGATTACTTGCGTAGCGTTTCATACGTGCGATATTTGACGAGAAACCTACTAAATGAGAAGAAGTCTCCTTCAATTGTCAAAATTACCGTCTCGGCAGATCCCGTTCCCACGAGAGTATTATTTCAACCGAACGATGTCAAGTACATTGGCACTTGTCAAATAACTTGTTCTTTTCTATTCTGCTTATTATAAATGAAAGTAGATGTGTCTATCTTTATAGAGAATGTATATTTTGCTCAACATAACCGCTTTAATTATGATCTGCGTGCGGTGACAATTTGAAATATAAAATAACAAGAAATGAATTACATCATGAAGGAAACGTATATGGCATATACGTATACTAGAAGAAATAAGCGCGCGCGTCAAGCTCTTTCTTCTTTGTTATTCGCAAACATTGGATTTTATATATAAATTTTCATATATTTTCACGAATAATTTGTGATATAATGTAATTGTTCGCCATTTTGTGTGCTTATCAGCTTCAGGATCACGTGAATTCAAATCGAAGTAATCCAATAATTTTGTATTATTTTCCAAATTAAACCAAAATTCATCATTATGATCATCTTCTTCATGAATAATAACATTCTGTTCATAAAGTAAATGTGTAGGCAAACGATTAATGTTGAGTTTTTTTGATAATGGTCTACTTAAAATTCTCCAGACAGCTTCAACTGGACCTGCATATATATTTTCCTCATAATGGCTTATTTCATCATGATTAATAGCAGTTTCGCCATTATTGTTTGCGATAATTATTGAAGCTTCATCATGTCCTTTGTGAATGTATCCATATTCTAAAAGTAGATGACTAAGATGAGGTAAGCATCACGTGATGTGTCACCGCTCAAGATCGAACGCTATTGGTCAAGCAGAAGACGCGAAAGATGAGGCGCGCA
>CAKNWT010193710.1:0-15647 GCA_932066315.1 Andricus coriarius
TCAGACCTCCTAATTAGATCGTTTATTCGTTTTGCAGTAATTTGAAGTTTTTCAATTACAGTAATTTAATCGAAAATCGACATTTTTATTTCTTTCAAGTTCAAATGCTACCAAGTATTATTTACAATAATGGGATATATGTTTTTGATGTATTTTTGGCCGTAGAAAACGATGGTGTTATTACTTTTACTCTACCAGCCATCTAGAAAGCGCTAATGGCGTTTATGTCGCGAATTTTTTGGAAAAAGCTGTACTTTTAGGTTAATTTTTTCAACTAGCGCATTCTAGATGATTTCTAGAATAAAACTAATAGCACCATTGTATTCTACGAGAAAAAATACATCTAAAATATGTATCACAATACTAAATATAAGTTTTAAGTCCCCTTTAAAAGTTTGATAACAAAGTGATTTTTTCGCCAACCGGCCGCACTGGCAGCGTAGCGCATAGGCGCAGCATTTTTATTTTCATCAAGTTCAAATACAACGATACACTTCAAAATACGCTTATAGCGCTTTCTAGTCAATTTTTATAATGAAACCAATAATATTATCGTCTTCTACGAGAAAAAATACACCAAAAACATATACCATACTTTTGAAGATAATGTTTGGTTGCTGTCAGTCCGGCTGATAGTCGCAATTTAATTTTTTCGTAAGTTTGACACATCTAGGTAAATCATGTAATGACAATGTTGATGAAGATTCTGCTAGATTAAAAACATATGGGGATCTAAGAAGGGACTACAAAATTTTCTTGGGGAAAAAAGAAGATAAGAAAAAAGCTTCAGAAGCTCATAGTACTGTACATGAACCTCTCTTCGATGAAAATAATGATAAATTAGTGATTGAAAAATTTGTTCCTCCAGAATTACATCTACTTCAAGCTTTCGTAAACCATTTGTTTTTTAATGGGTTAGTTCCACTTATCTGTTCCGAAATAGCATTTTTATGGCCACAAAAATGATCTTTTTCTTCAAAGTCTTATCATGGAAGAGTATTTGAAGGAAACGCCTGTTGCAAAAAAACTCATGGATAAAATAGTTACAAGTTGCTTTTCTGTTAAGAAAGTTGGAAGTGATTTAGATACAAATTTTAAAGGATTCAAAAAAATATATCAAGCTACTGTGAATTCCAAAACTTTGAAGATACACGTGATTTTGCAGCATATTAAAGATGCTCTCAGTTTTCTCGATGGGGATGGCCTCGGCATTTGGTCAGAACAAGCAGGCGAGTCTATCCACCGTCAATTTTTAATTGATTGGAATAGATTTAAAAAAAATGCAATAAATCATCCTTCCTATTTGTTGAAATTCAAAAAAGCTGTAGTTGCACTTCCTCCATCTTTGAACGAACTATGTTATTTATTCAATTATTTGATTATCATAGAAATATATTTTCTGTTTTTGTAAATAATAATTTGTTCATATAATATTGTAAAATGTTTAAAAATATATGCTATTGTTGAATAATAATATGTGTATATCATACCTAATCAATTGAATAAATACTGTGATATTACCATAAATAATTATTGTTTTTTATGTTTCACATATTTCCTTGCTCCTACTCGCTTATGTGTATATACAATTTATATTACTCATACACACTCGTGTACATATTTCTTCATAGTAGGAGTACGCTTGATAAGTTATAGTGAATTTTCATTTTTAATTATTTATGAAATTCAATTAAATTGCGACTATCAGCCGGACTGACAGCAACCAAACATCATTTTCGAAAGTATGGTATATATTCTTGGTGTATTTTTTCTCGCAAAAGACGATAATATTATTGGTTTCATTATAAAAATTGACTAGAAAGCTCTAGAAGCGTGTTTTGTAGTGTATCGTCAGAAGAAAAGCCGTGTTTTTGAGGATTTTTCGCCTCTAACGCATTTTAGGTAATTCCAACGTTGAGTATTGTGATACATGTTTTTGATGTATTTTTTCTCGTATCGCCATTAGCGCTCTCTAGATGGCTGGTAGAGTAAAACTAATAGCACCATCGTTTTCGACGGCAAAAAATACATCGAAAACATGTATCCCATTATTGTAAATAATACTTGGCAGCATTTGAACTTGAAAGAAATAAAAATGTCGATTTTCGATTAAACTACTGTAATTGAAAAACTTCAAATGACTGCAAAACGAATAAACGATCTAATTAGGATATCTGAGAGGTCGATTCTGTTTTATTTTTCCATGTAGAATAACGCTACATTCACAGTTTTTCTCTACATTTTTGCTTAATTTATATCGCCTGCCGGGACGCCGTGCATAGATGAATGTATTTTAATAAAATTCTCTTCATTGTAAAATAAGTTTTTGAATTTACTTGAAACTACCGTTTAAAATAGTAACCAGCAATACATTTACCAATTCATTTAGTGGTAGCATTACCAATTCCTTTAGCCGATATAGTTACTAATTCATTTAGACAGTTATTCTTACTCATTGAAATAGTAGATTTGTACTGATTACTAGTAAATGAATCGGCACTATTTGAATTAGTAGAAAAGTACTACCAATTAGTAGTTTTGTACTAATTCAGATTTAGAGAGTAGTAAGTCTGCATCCCCTTCTCTTTCAAATACGTTAAAACACTTCTATGCCCTCACTCCTCTCCACAGGTAACTCCCTTCTCGAGCTAAAAAAAGTACACATCTCCCCTTAAAATTAGGATACGCCCGTTGACCAATCAAGAGAGACCATGCTCCTTGCTCAATGGTAAGAACAAAGTAAGACGAGAAAAGGAAAGGAAGCCATTCTTTTTTCTTCCTTTTTTATATTTTCATTTTGAATAGAAGTATTTGCATGTGTTTTGGCTTTTTTTTTAATTGTAAAAAATGTTATTAATTTTGATCAGACAATCGATATTTGTAAAAATGTGTCGCAATAAAATGAACAATTTGTATATGTTAATACAATTTTTTAAAACAAAATGTCGTTAATAGTGATATTTTTGGATGTTCTCGGTCCTTTGATCAATCTTTAGAGAAATCAGTTAGTCATTTTTTATTTGCTGGAATTTTTGTCATTTTTCTTTCCATTGATTAGTAGAGAAATAGCTTTTTCTGTCCTCGGGGAATCATAAACTCAACATTTGAGCCAAGATCCTTCAAAACCAGAGTCACAACCAAAGGGACACTTTTAATTTTATAAATTAGCTTTTAACTTTTATTTTCTTTTCCGTTAGATGTCATGGCCACCTGAGAACTGTGAACGACGATCTGCGACAATAAGATATAGAGAGAAGAATAGTCGACATCACGGTACCGGCGGTCACCGTCGTGAAGTCACTCACGGCTAAGTCGGTCGGACGTCCCGTTCTACCCCATGGTGGGGTCCTCTTACTCTAGAGTTATGAGTCAGTTATATTACTTTGAGAACGGTAACGAGAATGAGAATGTTGCCGAAAATATAACCGGCGGATAAATTCTTTGAAAATGTACGAGAACGATCCAAATTCAACATAATCTCAAATTTCAACTCAATTTTTAATAAATTGGCGGTGAATTCGAATTTAGATAGTTTAAAAAACAAAATTTTAATATTTTAACAGTAAAACTTCTTCTATGTAGTTTTCTTTATTTATAAATATATTTATATAAGTAAATAACTTATATGTAACCAAGTAAATAACGCAAACAATAACAATATTGTTAAAAATCTTAAATTGTTTTAAATTCTCCTGAATTCAGTCATATTCTCCGCTATATAACCCGAACTTCAATTCTCGAGAATTTCAGAACTCTATCTCGCTCACGCTGTAGTCCAGTGTCCACTAATGATCATCGAGTTCAAAGAAAAAAGTTGGCCAACTGATTAAGGCCCGAACCATCACCACCATTAACTGCAAATCCATTACCGGAAACCCCGGAAGATGGCGCAATGGTCTAATTTAATGTACAGTCAGAGATGGGATGTGACATGTCACTCGAGGTTTTCTACGTATTATACATAAACGCAGGGGCGGATCCAGAATTCAGTCAATGGGGGGGTTTTCGCTGAAATTTATATATATATATATATTCTTTTTTTACCTGACGGACCTGGCTAAACTTAATCATTTTCTTACTTCACATAATCATTTTAATCCGTTAGTCGCATACCTGATGTAATTCACGAATTTCACATATTTAATAACTTCGATTTTTCTAAGGGGGGGTCCGGCACCCACCCCCCCCCCCCCCCCGTGGATCCGCCCTTGCATAAACGACATAATATACGTAGAAAATGGCAGAAAACTATGTATAATACATATCCAAGATGTCGGACGTAATTTACGCGGGCGGGACTGTATTTGGCAGATTTGAATAATCGACATAACCCCTTATAAAGCTGTTCAATCGATTTAATTTGAATTTTGAGAGAAAAATGTTAAGAGCAAGATCAAAAAAAAACTTTTTCATGGTGGGATACCGTGGGAAAAAATCAATTTCAAACGCCGGAAGTTGGAAAGTAAAAATGTTGCGAAGTGTTTACTTTGTCAACAAGTTTTTAAAAACACAGGTTATAAGTGACTAGAGGGCCACAGGTATGTAAACAAATATCTATTTATCAAAAATAATTTATTAAAATAATTCATTATTAACTATTTAATTTAATATCTGAAGATTTTTAGAAGATTTGAAGATAACTCATGAGGTTGCACTGCAGTTTTTTGTGCAGTGTGCTCTTAAATTAAATATGACATATTCATACATCATATTTAATTATTGTCATTCGAAAATAATAAGGGAGGCCGTGCAAATCAAAGCTTTTAGGTTATTCAAAATAGCACTGAATTATATTTTCTATTTCTCTTCAAGTGACATTTGTAAGCAGACGATAAGCTTAACAAATGAGCAGGGCGGAATTCACTGCGGGGCCAGCGGGGCCATGGCCCCAGGGTCCCCACAAATTAGGGCCCCCTACAAATTTAACTAGTCTAGTCGGTAAATCAAAATCGCTGCTACATGCACGCACTTCTGCATCGTCTCCTACCGTCACGGACCCAGTTTTCGGTCAGGACCCAATTTTCGGTCAAATCGTTCTGAAAACGCTTATTAGCAATTCATTATAAGCTTCCAAACGATGAAAAAATTTCTGAACTATTAATTAACTATCATAGTTTCTACCAAATAAAGTTTAAATTCCCGGGAGAAGCGCGCACGCGTGAAAGAAATCACTCTGAAGCTAGGTAACTCTGTCGAGAGTCGCTTCGTCACAGCGTTGCTGCGTTCAGGCGTAACGTAACCCGCTGCGGATTCCGCATGTTTTCAATTACATTTGCTGCCTGTGTAAGTAAATTTTTGTATTTATGGACGATTATATAGTTAGTTAACAATATAAAAATAGTATCAAGGCACATTTCAACCTTTTTGTTGTAAAAAGTGGGTGACCGCTGATTGGGTACTCTTTCTATATGAGTGTACAATTTTCTGTCAGCAAAAAATATTCTTTCAGACTACTAATATTGATGGACTCTTTAAAAATATCTGTTGATTCTTAGCATATCACTAGTAGTAATGCATTATATTAATTTATTATGAAGAATTATTGTATCGGCATCAGGGTCTTATCAATATATTTAATTAAAAATTAAAACGTGCATTTCATAAAAGTTAAAATTCGCAAACGTTTCGACCACGGATAGGGGTCCTCCTCAGTGCCAGGTATTTAATTGAAAAATTAACTTAAAATTAAATCTTAAACTAAAATGCATGCAACTTAGCACTTCTATCACGTGCAGCTCCTCTCACTCCGTCACTCTCTCTCTCTCTCTCTTTCTCCGCCTTTCTCTCTCTCTCTCTCTCGCTCTCCCTCTCTATACGCTTCCTCTCTGCGTGTTATTCCCGTTTCTTTCCAGAAGGTGAGATGGTTGCGGGGAAGTAAATCACTTCTTAATCCGACAAACACAGATTCACAGACACAATATTCACGAACACGTTGAAAAAAGGACACACGCAATAAAGTTTGAAAGGAAGTTATTGAAAGAAATGAGACAACCGAGTCAAAATTATTATTTAACAGATTTCTGTTAATATAAGAGTATAGTTTTCGACGTAAGAAAACATACAGACATCCGCTCTATTTCAAATCACGAAGAAAACCGTTAATAAACTAAATTACATAGTTTAAATGGGATTTAGAACTGTAATAACAATTGAACTCAAACAACAACAGACTCAAAGGACAATCGACAATAAAATCAAGTAAAAACAGACTCAAGGGACAATCGAATCAAAAAACAAGAAATCTCCACGACAATTGACAATGCGGAATGGAAAATAAACGAGAGAACAGGAACTTAAAGTACAAAACTAGGGATAATTGCAAGAAACTACAATATCAATTTCTTGAAGGAATAATACTTGAATTTATTTAGATACCACATAAACTTTTTGACAACGAAACATAATTTAAATTTAGAAAAATTTTACAACCTCAGACTCCTACAGACAAATTTACTCATAATGAAACCGAAACATAATTATTAACTAGATTTAACATTATTAAAGCAAAACTCAAGAGAAAAACAGCAGATGTGCAAAATTCTGCTTAAATGCCTTTTTTTATACTATCAGAGTTGGACGAAGCCATTACGAAAATTGCAAGTATATACCCAAAACCCGGCGAGGGAGGGGGTGTAACAGGATTGTTAGGATAACGCGGGACTCATCACGGTCCTGCACGAAAGGGTTGCCGGGCCGCACACGAGACGGAACGGGATCCCCCGAGGGGACCCGAAGTTCCAAGCAGCAACACAGCAGTTAGTCAGTCTCGACCAGGCCTATACGACTCTGTGTAAAAAAAAATGGCGGAATTCAGCGCCACCTACCACCGTCTTAGTAACTAAAACTCTGTGAGCATGTATTAGTGCGCATGTATGTATACATTGATGGTTTGAGTGTGTTGAATTACATTTTTAAGTCAAGATAAATTAAATAATTAATGCAAAATCCAGGATATACTAAACCGAAAATATGCAAAAATGACTACAAATATGTTTTTCGTACTCTTTTTGTGTTACTTCCAGAATTTGTCATCTATCCTTGAATTTATTTTCGATTCGAAATTTTATTCACGCCTTCAAAAATCAATTCTTGTAGAAAAAACCTCACGCATATTTCTCAAATTGAAATTGATCACTTTTTTGCAATTTTCACAAAGAGAAACACAAAATTTAGTACATGGTTTTCTTAAAATTAATTTCATTTTGTATATGCCACTATTTATTTATTCAATTCTGTATTTATGTTTAAAAAAATTGCAAAAAAATTAATCAAGTTTAAAAAATATGCGTATGTTATGGGTATACTTTGCCTGAATTACTTTTGCAAAATGTCATTGAAATTTGTAGTCGACAATCAATTGAAGGAAAGATGCAAGATTCTGGAAGTATCACACTGGAAATACAGAAAAAATGTGTGTAAGAATTTCGGCATATTTTCTGCTCAATATTTCCTGGGTTTTGCATAATTATTTAATGTATATTGAAACTGATGACCCGCAGATTTTTGACCAGGCACTTGTCTTCTTTTGCAACCGTGCACAACACATTTCTTGCGATCAATTTTGGACATTTTATTTATTTCGATAAAAATAACACGACGAACACGCAAGCCATAACAAAACAAACACAACCTCCAAACCTCATCGACAAACAATTTGCGCCACCTACCACCACTTTTGGAACTAATCTGCACCCCTCTGTGCCCCGCCCATATCCACTCTTCGGCCATTTCTATTACACAGAGTTGTATAGGCCTGGTCTCGACTCGTTCGCCTAACCGCAAAACTGATTGTGCTACCCGTGCCCCATGTGCTACACTAGAGCTCCGCTCTCTACCAGCTCAGCCCGCCGATCATCGCATCCCGGCTCCGAGACAATCTACTCCACGCCGTCTTCTGGAAAAGGACCCCCAGGTCTTTATCCACAGCCCCAATCCGGGCCAACCAACTACACCGCCCGTCTTCACCACGATCTGGCGGTGACCTCGTCTGTGTAAATGGTAATAAATGGTTCTTTCACTTATTCGCTGTCTTTCTTAGTGTGTTCACCCTTCTCTCAGTGCCCTCATCCTACTTCCCTCCTCGGTAGACTCCAAGGCTATCAAACTTTTTTAATCAAATTGCATGCTAGTTGATCCGTTGCCTTGCTTAAAATGATTTTAATCTTATTACTAGGATAATTATGATATCACACTACTGTGACACTCATATGATATATGCATATCAATATAATTTACGTGAATTCCACTGATATTCTATGATTTTTATGTATGATTTACCATGATTTTCGATCTCTCTTTTACCATGCTCTATGATTTTTTGGATCCAATTATGGCTATATTCGTGCCGATTTCATAACTCTTCGGCTATTCAAGTGACCTCTTTTTGTGTGCAAATGATTTTTATATGTTCATTTGCGGTTGCCGTTTATTGTTCGATAATTGTATGCTATTGGCTATTAAAAAGTAGGTGCCATTTTCATAACTAACAGTGCCCTATAAAAGATATCGAGACCTTCCCAAAACGATAAAAATCTAGAGCAGGACCAAAATGAGTATAAAATCGAAACCAAAAACTTAAAATAATTAAAAATATCTTACCCCTAAATTATTTAAATCAGGGTAAAGTTGAGGAAAATAGATATTCGGAACCGATTAATAGAATAAAAGAAATTTTTTTTAGAAAAAACAATCCAAATTTTCTTTTTGTTTTGTCCGGAAAATTAGAAATTTAGCGTTCGAAAAATAAAAATGGAATTACAAAAAGAAATAGAAAATAGGCTAAGGGAGAAAAAGAAAGTCTTAAAAGAAAAGCATAACTTTAGATTCGTATTAAAATTTTAAATCGCCAAACTTGACGAAACTTGGGGCTCGTCCATAAAGTACGTAGCCACTAGAAGGGAGGGGGAGGGGGGGCGAGAGTAGTAGAAAATACTATGATAATCTACGAGGGTGGGGGGCTTTTAACCCCAGCTACGTAGCTTAAAGTACAGATTTCACTGCGGCGTTGCTAGTGTAGCGACCTAATAAAGAAAATTAAGTACCAAATATTCAATTCAGAAAAAAATTTAGTTTTTATAAAATAATTTATAAAAATATTTTTTTAAACGATAAAATAAATTATTTAGTGTGTTCACAATTGGCACTTGGTTTTTATCATTAAATTATATGGACTTGTGTTGAACTTAAAGTAAATTTATACGATAAAATAACACCTTCAGCAAAATATCGATTTAAAGGTGGGAGTATATAATGAAAAACCTACGTAGATTTTAGGTGAGGGGGGGGGGTAGTGAAAAATCTACGGCAGTCTACGTGGGAGGAGGGGGGACTCAAAAAATGACTCAAAACGGGCTACGTAGTTTATGGACGAGCCCTTGCGAAAGCTAGCGAGTTCGCGCGTACAGCCCGTACCCTCGCGAGTCAAAGACAAGGTCACGCGACGTATCTTGTAAACAAAGGGTCCTACGAAGAAAAGAAGCATAATTTCAAACTCTGGGATCAATTAGAAACCAGATTGAAATTCTAATTAAAATTTTGGAATAAAATGGGAATTTTAAATTGACTAAACCCACTAACACAGTAAGCGATCACAATAACTTGGACTTGGAAGGTGCCGCTGCACTTCCAGTCCAAAATATTAATTCAGATAAGACCACACCGAGACCAATTAGCAAAATTATGGTCTCAATTGCACCCAAAAACACGGGCGCTATCCCTAAAATTATAAACATATTAATAGGTCGCGGTAGAGGGTTCACACAAAAAAACATAGAATCACCCAGTATAAACAATAGGCCAAACCAAGACAGATCAACTCAAAGTACTCAAACTAACAGAACCTTTGACTCCATTGACAATACACTCTTTTGGGATCATGGAGATCTACCAAACCTAAACGGACCTTACCCCAAAAACAAAATAAGACCAGAAATAAACAACCAAACATTCCAATGCGATTCATTTCTGGAAAACAGTACACAGTTCATTTTAGAAACAGATGAACTCCTAGAAAGCGTACAGTTCAATGAATTTATGAACAAACAAAGGGAAAGATTTTTTCGAGAAAGAAAAGAAAGGGCAAATAATTTAAAACTTAGATTAAATCCGTCAGCTCATAGTTCTTTTGAAAACGAAAGAAAAAAGACAAAACCTAGTTACAGACGAAATAAAAGTGAGTCTCATAACAGGCAATCTGTTCAATTTGATTTAAGGGAAAACTTACAAGATCCTACCCAAACTTACTATACAATAATATGGAAAACCGTAGCAGAATAAGAATTAATAATTTGAAATTACGAGATACTGACGACAGTGAACCTTCAGAAGACAAAAATAACTCAAATCAAAACAGAACACGTAGACTCTGGACAACAAATAACAGGTCAAACAGATGTTCACAAATACATGTTAACAACTAAGACTCAGATTACGAATTCGATAATCAGACAAATAACCAAACAATCCAAGCAACTTATTTTCCTTTCGGCATGATACAAATGTCGTTTCAAATTACGAGCAATTGGCTAATCAAATTTCGCAATAATAAAGAAGATAGTCCCGCGCATTTCTTGGAGGAATTAAAAGATTTAAAAGGGGTTACAAAATAAACGACCGTGACATTTTAGAAAATTTAGATGCACTACTAATTGAAGACGCAAAAGACTGGTGCGAAATAAATAAAAATTACTGGAGATGTTTATCTGATTTTTTCGAAGATTTTAAAAACGCTTATATCGACGAGAGATTTTTTGAGGAAATTAGGCAAAAAATTAAATTTTGTAACCAAAAAAGAAATCTAAACATCTATTCGTACTTAACGGAAATTAGAAAACTCTTTACTAAAATCTACCCTAGAAAAAACTTACAATGGGAATTACGTAGAACATATGGAAACCTCAGAATAGAATTTAAATTGTATATAAAAAGAAACGATTTTGAAACCTTTGGACAATTAGAGGACTTAGGTAAACAATGGGAAACTGAGCGTAATAACGGTAACGGGGATAAAAATAACCCAGAAAATAATAAAGGTGATAAAATGGAAAATAATAATAGAAGAATTTAACCGGACGTACGAAATAATGAAAATAAATAATGAACATAAACACTACACATGGCTTAGCATCACTAACACCTTCGGTGCTCAAAAGTTGTATACAGGAAGCAGAACATACGCTTCTACTAAGAGAACATGTCGACAAGCCCCTTCATGGTAAATTCTACGGCATCATACGTAGAGAAAAGCTCTAGATGGGTCTGTCCAACATGTTTCTCAAGTCTGCCGGATTGAGATCGGAGACTGAGGGATTTCTTTTTGCCTGCCAAGACGGCGTTATAGACACCTTAGTTTACCGCGAGCGCATAATGAATCTACCTGTAGGCGATACTAATTGCCGAGCGTGTAACCAAGAGTCAGAAGAACTTGGGCATGTTCTCAGTGAATGCTCAAAGTATGCACGTTACGGGTACATCGAGAGACAAAATGCGGCTCTAAAAGTGTTATATTACCATCTTAGGCACTTCTATGGTGTTGATCTATTGCCCGTCTTGACATACGCCCAGGGGGAACTCGAGTCCGTTGTGGAGAATGATCAGTGTAAGATCTACTGGAATTTCTCATTTTCCACCACTCAGCGTAACAGCGCTACGAAGCCTGATATTGTCCTTTAAGATCTGACAAACTCCATCTTGTAGTTCTCATAAGCGGCTGTCTTGGAGGTGTGAAAGCGTAATTTCTTAGCCAACTCAAAAAGATTTCGGCTTGTCAGCGTCAGGCTCATTCCATCGCGAACCGGATGCAAAAGGCTGTTCTTCTGGGATCACTTCATCTGGTCCATCAACACTGTTCCTCATAACATTCTACAAAGATTGGTAGCTCTAAAAAAGTATCCAGAGGTGAAACCTTCGTCTCCAACTGTCCCGTCTGCCGCGTAAGTTCATCCGCGGCTAGAATCCTGACTCCAAGGAACAGTGTTGAACGATGTTCTCTGGCGTAAATTTCCCGCTCTTGCTTACCTTCTAGGGCAGAAGGAGCAGACGTGAATGACGTAAACGTTCCAGTTGCGTCGGTATTGGTTGCTTTAAGGAACCATGATCGTAGCTTCGGAAGCCTACAACTTCTCTCATACAAAAGCGGATATCAAAACCAAAATTACCAGGGTAGAAAAGAATACAAAAATCGATTTCCATTTTCACAATTTGGATCTCTATGCCAACCTTTTCCTAACCAACATCAACAACATTTCACACCTAACTTTAGATCCACATTCCCACCTGGTTTCCATTCAAATTATCAACCTAGATTCACAAACGATAGACCAAGATATCCATTCAACTCTTATAACCATATGTTACCAATGTTTAATCAAATGTCATTGGGCTCAAATCAAGGTCAACGAAACCCAATGAAATTCGGAGGTAGCATTCACCTCAAAAGCACAAGAGAGCTTAATGCAAGTAACATAACTATAAAAGATAGCGAAATCCCCCTTGTTCCTATCAATCCTAACCAATACCAAAAAATCAAAAACACCCAAGTTCCTGTAACAAATTCTACGAAAGATATCCCAAGCTTAGTAAGCATCCCCACGAGCAACAAATTCCAACCTCTAGAGAGCATCCCCACCCACGACACTAGCGACGACTCAAGCACACAAGATTCATCTAGTTTAAGAAAACCGAAAATTAGGAGGAAAAATAAGGAAAATGAGTCAGGAAAATTTTTTTATAATAGTAAATACGAGGACAATTATAAGAATCAAGATAGTAGTCTTTGGAAAAATAGAAAAGTTACTAATCGGAAAAAATCAGAAAAGGATTTTCTAAAAGCCAATGAGATATCAGAAATTATTAATAAAAATCAATGGATTAATTTCAAAAATGAAGCAATAAGATTAAATAATATTTCGGATAGGTTAGGAAAAATCGATGAACCAAAATGATTGATCGCCAGAATATTGTGAAGGCATTGTTGAGATCAACGAAAGCCAACAATCCCAACTATAAAAACTTTTAGAAAACAAAATTAAAATACACCAGGGAAAAGAACATAGGTCGACTAATTTAATGAAACATAAAATCGACGTCCAAGGCCACGATCCCATTAAACAGCGATATTACCACGTAAGCCCAAAAATTAAAGAAGTAATTTATCAAAAATTTTATAAACTATTAGAACTCATGACAGAAATACTGGACACTCTAAGATCAGCGAAATTCATCTCAAAAATTGATTTAAAGTTAGCTTATTTACAAATACCTTTGGAAGAAAACTCAAAACCAATAACAGCATTCACAGTTCCTGGAAAAGGCATGTATCAGTTTAAAAGGATGCTATTTGGTTTAACCAATGCTTCATCCGCTTTCCAGAGACTTATGGACAAAATTATTAATCCAGACCTAAAGCCCAACGTTTTTTGTTATCTAGACGACATAGTAATTGTAACTCCAAATTTTGATGACCACTTGAAATACTTAAACATTGTTTTAGATAAAATCAATGACACAAACTGAACGAAGCCCGGACAAATGCGAGTTCGGCTGTTCGGAAATCAAATACTTAGGTTTTAAAGTTTACGACAAGGGACTCCAAATAGACGACGAAAAAATTCAACTAATCCTAGAATTCCCTAAACCTAAAAACATTAAACAATTACAGCGTATAATAGGTATGGCAAGTTGGTACAGAAAATTTATCCCACACTTTGCCGAAATAATAGAACCGATAAACAGATTACTTAAAAAAGATAAACAGTGGGATTGGGGATTAGAACAAGATGAGGCCTTCCAAAAAATTAAAGATCTCCTAACGTCAGCACCTATATTAACCTGCCCAGATTTTATTCAACCCTTTCAACTCGAAACCGACGCGAGTAATACGGGATTAGGAGCCGTACTTACACAGACAATTGCCGGTGTAAATTGCGTAATCGCTTACGCTAGTAGAAGCCTAAACAACGCCGAATCTCGGTTCTCGGCATCCGAAAAAGTATGCCTCGCGGTAGTTTAGGCCATACGAAAATTTAGGCCATACTTAGAAGGTTACAGCTTTAAAGTAATCACGGGCCACTTAGCGTTGAAGTGGCTCTATAACCTAAAAAACCCCACTGGCCGATTAGCCAGCTGGGCATTAGAGTTACTAGAATATGACTACGAAGTCATATATCGTAAATATAGTTCAAATTTTGTCCCTGATGCCCTCTCGAGTTTAGGAGAATCAGCAAAAAATATAGCGTTTGCGCTAGCTTTTAGTGTAGAAAAATCAAAAGCGGACGCTAACGATAGAACAGACGACTGGTACTCTACCAAATTCAGACAAGTTACAAAAAGACCCGAAGAACATGAAAAATGGCGAATCGGAGATTCGCAACTCTACTTTTACAAAACTGACCCACTCAAGTCTACTCTATTACCAGACTCGAACTCTTGGAAATTAGTCGTACCCCAAAGCTTGAGACGTTAAGATTTACGGGAAAATCACGACGAAACCCAGGCAGGACATTTAGGCTCAGAGAAAACTTACGCGAAAATTTCTGAACATTACTTCTGGCCAGGGATATATTCGGACGTAATGAATTACCCAAAAAACTGCCAGATCTGTCAAAAAGTAAAGCCAAGTAATCAAAGTAAGATAGGATTAATGGGAAAAAGGATATTAGAAGAACCATGGACCATGGTATCAGCCGATATCATAGGCCCGTTACCAAGTTCGAAAAAGAGAAAAAAGCAATACATTTGAGTATTTGTAGACTTATTCACAAAATAGGTAGAAATAATCCCAATTAAGAAAGCTAACGGGATCACAATTGAGTCAGAATTCCACAAACATGTCATTTCGCGTTGGGGAACACTGCGGATTCTCCACACCGATAACGGCACGGAATTTCTCTACAAAACTTTGAGAGATTTAACCAAAAAATTCGGTATCAGACATACGAAAACACCGAAATATTACCCACAAGCAAACCCAACAGAACGATACAATAACACGATAAAACAGATAATTAAAACGTACATAGAGAACGATCACTCCACCTGGGACGAACACATTGACGATTTGCAGTTCGCTATAAATACTAGCAAAAACTCGTCGACGTAATTCACCCCCGCATTTTTAAATTTAGGTCGTGAATTAGAACCAATTCGGTCCCTCAGAAAAAATTTAGAAACTGATAGAGAGATAGAATTCCAAAGCGTAGATAAATGGACAGACAAACTAAGAAGGATGCAAATAATAAAAGAGGAAGTACAGAAAAATTTAGATAAAGCGAACGAAAGGCAGGCTAATAACTCAAGGAGAAGACCCTTAGAATATAAAATAGGCGACAGGGTACTAAAGGTAGTAACAACATTATTAAATAAGGCAGATAAAAAAGCAGGTAAACTGTATGATAAGTATGAAGGCCCTTTCATAATAAGAAATAAAATTTCCCCAACAATATACGAATTAAAAAACCTGACGGGAAAAAGCATTGGAAAATGGAATATAAATGATTTTAAATTGGAAAATATCACTATAGATAATGGCACATAGGCGTAAGAAATATAATAGACCTAAACAAAGGCAAACATGGCATTGGATCAATAGCATTACCGACACAAATTAACTCAAAAAGAACTATAAACAACACTCTGAACACAACTACTGT
>CAKNWT010193717.1:0-15554 GCA_932066315.1 Andricus coriarius
AAAGATATATGTCATGCGCTCCATAAAACAGCCGAACGCTAAGCGCTCAAGATTTTAACTTAATAAAACGGCACTGCTGTAACCTTGAAAACGGTGCAGTGACTCTTTTATTAATTTGCATTCCGAGGACCTACGTTTGGGACCTTACTCCTACACCATTTCTGTCCTCACAGCAGTTAGTATTTCAAGCAAGTTAATATTTTAAGCGTTTAGCGCTCGGCTCTTTCAAGAAGCGCACGATATATATCTTTAAAATAACCGCGCTTTGTTTCGACCTTGGCACCTTATCTGTGCTCACGGAAGGATGTTTTGAATTTTAGATTACCTCTAGAGCGCTTAGCGTTTCGGGCGGTTCGACCAGCGCGTGATGTATATCATTGTAATGTCAACCTCATTTGATATTCATCTCACCGTGGCGCTGTTTTCAACGTTATAGCAGTTATGTTTTAATAAATCAAAATCTTGAGCGCTTAGCGTTCACCTGCTTTAAGAAGTGCACGATATATATCTTTGAAATATCCTTACTTTGTTTCGACGGGACGTTGTCACGTTATCTGCGCTCACGGAAGCATGTTTTGCATTTTAGACTACATCTCGAGCGCTTAGCGTTAGGTCGGTCCTACTAGCGCGTGAAGTATATTATGGTAATATTAAGTTCATTTGATATTGATCTTACTGGGGCACCGTTTTCAACGTTATAGTAGTGACGTTTTATTAAATTAAAATCTTGAGCGCTTAGCGTTCGCGAGTATTGGAATGCGCGCAACATAGATCATTATCAAACTCGCATTTGGTTCGAACCTCGCACCGCCGTCGTCTCTCCTCTTCCAGCATATGCAATATTGGGATTTATTATTTTCACGAAATTGAGCGCTTAGCTCCATATAACGCAAAAAATGTCTATTTTTCTTAATTTTTTTTCCGGATCTTTCATCAGGGCCTTATAATCTACATATTCACCAAGTTTCAGCCAAATCCACCGAAAGCAATTTTCCCAGATATTTGGTGCGGGGTCCTTTCAATAAGGCTATTTAAATTTCAGTGGTGCATGAAATTTCAATGAGTCTTTCACTAACAATATTGTAAAAAGCTTCACTAAAATTTTCAATGAAATTTCAGGAGCTTACTTCCAGCAGTGTACAAATTGAATGCTTTGCATGCTCACAGCTTTCCTGCGCAATGTTGGGAAATTCTGAGAAAAGTCATGCTAGTTCAGTGGAGCATAGGGTACAGAAATTTCATGGATTTGACATTGTACTTTGATTCATAACGAAGCAGAAAATATCTCGAAGTAGTGTCACCGCTTTTACAATTGAAATGTCCGGTCCAAGGCCTGTAGTTGTGGAAAGTGCGCGCAACTACCGAGGTCAAAAATATTTCGATTTTTTATTAGATTTAGGTCACCACAAGTCACCATTATAAAGGAAAAAGTTATGTCCAATTTAAGGCTAAAATATCCACTCCAAAGTTTCAGCAAAAATGTCAATTCCAGCGCCAGCAGCTTATTATCAGACGAAACAACATTTTAAAGGTAGATTGGTTTCAAAAGCCTACCTGGTCTGAAAGATATTTAAATCTTATTTCTTCACATCCTAATACCCAAAAATTTGGTGTAACAACTGGTTTATTTTTTAGAATGCTTAGAATCTGTGACCTTAAATTCAGAACAAAAAATAATAATCTAATTATAGAAACTTTAAAAAAGAATGGTTATCCAATATCAATTATCAAACATTGTTTCAATAAGGAAATTTTCCGTTTCACAAAGCGGAAAATTTTTCAAATAAATCTAATATAGATGTTTCCGAAAAATTCATCGATTTCGCAGTTTGTCCATACTGTTTAAAGTTGTAATGTTTCGTCGTTATGAGATTTTCTGCGATTGAAAATAATACAATTTATCTACATCGACAATTTCTAAAATCTAATTATATTTCCTTAGTATTTAAATGAATGATTGAAGTCACGTGATTTCTCAATTTGGGTGTGTTGATGAGCGCCTTATCGCTTAAGAAAGTCAGTGTGCGCGCAGCCGTGAATCGCGACAGATTGTTGTCCGATCATTGCGAATGAGTATTATTATTGACTCTAAAAAGACATTGAACTAAAGATCTTACAAAAAATGTCTAAAATTACGAGTGAGTGATCAGTGTGTGTTTTATTGAATGGTCTTAGTCTGCCACGGTTTTAAAAATTGAATAAAACTTGTAATTCTAATTAACTCTCACGATTCTTCTCTGACTATTCCTGATCTAGCAAAATTATTTTATTTTTTTTTCCTAAACTTTAAACACATACATAAAGGGTCTTTTAGAAAAAATCAAAAAAATCTTAAGAAATGCAAATATAAAGACTTTTTACAAACCGGTTAATAAATTTTCAAAATATTTTGATAACTTAAGAGATTCTCCTTCTGTCCCAGAAGGTAAGAAAGAGCGCGAAATTTACGCGAGACAACATCGTGCAACACTGTTCCTTGGAGTCAGGTCTCTAGTCGCAGATGACCTTACGCGGCAGACGGGACATTTAGAGGTAAGGTTTTACCTCTGGATACATTTTTAGAGCTACCAACCTTTGTAGAATGTTACGAGGAACAGTGTTTTGACGGACCAGATGAGCCTGACGCTGGGAAGCCGGAATAAAAAGGATACCTGATCTCTTGAATACTGAGACATTTATAAGCATATTCCGGGTGCATATTGACCCAACGGTCATGTAACCTCTGAGCGAATCCTCTTCGCGCGGTGAGCTTCACTGTTAGAAGTAAGTTCATCAAATTTCATGAAAATGTTAGTTAAGCTTTTTACACTACGGTTAGTGAAAAATTCATTGAAATGTCATGCAACACTGAAATTTAAATAGCCTTATTATGGATATTCAATGTAAATAGTGAAACTTTTTTAAGAACAGTTCTCTGAAATTACTTCTTTCAAAATGACAAAGTAAAACCAATTTTGTACATGTAATTGCAAAAATACTTCACATGCAAATCTTTTAAATTTAATTTCATTGATTATTTTTAAATTTTGTTCATATTTTCATTAGGTTTATTAAATTTAATAAAAAATGTTGCTTCATTTTCAATGCATATTTGTAAAATTTACGTAAACCACAGTGAAATTTATTCAACCACTAATAATATTTTATGTACAAGCAACTGAAACAAGCTTCAGGGTCAATTTGATGAAATTTCATTAACTTTTGCTTCAAAATTAAGTTTCGTGTCACTAAAAATTAATGAACATGGTCTCAAATTAATTTTCAAAGCCAAATTTATGAAATTTCAGTGACATGAGTCATTGAAAAATGACTGAAATTTCAGGAAATTGCTAACAGTGCAGATGCATTTTCACTGATAACCACATGCTTTCCTTTCTTTGAAAGTAATAAGTTTGCTAAGTTTCAAGTCTATGGGATGTGTGAAAGTGTGTCAAACTGGAAATGTAAGATTTGATGCTGACAAACATACCCACATATTAGCGAGACAAATATATATGTAAGCTTGTAAAAATTTTTATTAATTTTTCTTCAACTTACATTTGATATAATTTTGTATTGTCATCGGAAATATGTATGTTTGCAAAATCTCAAGTCGATTGGATATGTGAAAGTGTGTCAAATTGAAATGCAAGATTTGACTCTTACAAGCATACCCACATAGTAAATGAAATACAAGCTTGTAAAAACAAGGCTTACCGTTTGTTCTCAACTTAAATTTAATAGAATTTTGTATTGTTATCGGAAATAAGTATGTTTGCAAAGTTTCAAGTCGATTGGCTATGCGGAAGTGTGTGTAAAATGTTTGTAAAATTGTTCTCTTTCGAATACAAATTTGAAAAAAGCCTTTTCCCAATTATACTCGTAATGTTAGTGATTTTGCAGTGAATAGTTTCATACTCAAACATAAAAAATAAACTTAGTGGATGACTATTATTAAAAATATTAATGAATAAAATACTAATGAAAAATACTGGACGTACATTTCTCAGCTTTTTGACATTTGTTTACTCTTTAAAGTTCTAGATAACCCCTGCCAAACGGTTTTTGGACGAATTTTTAATACGATTTACTTCGACAATACTTCAAAATAGCACGCAACTAAATAAAGGATTTTAGTGATGATAAATGCAACAACCGATATCCTATCATAATGTGCACGAAATGGGCCATTTCTGCAAAAAAAATTAGAAATTTGCTTTCTTTGGTTGCACAATCATACTGTAACAGGCTATGCGTCATACATTAACTAATCTAGTATTTTCTTAAATAATTTTTTTTCTTTAATTTTTAATGTCTGCACTTGCTTTGTAGCTATTATCAACATTTCTGCACGGAATTTGCGTCCCTTTGTTGAGAACTATAGAAAATATGATTTTTGCTCATGATTTATGGGGCCATCATTCTGGAAATTTCTACTGAGAAAGTTATGTAAAGTATTCATTTTTTCAAATTATTTTCAAATTATTTTCTTGGTCATTTATACGCAAGCCGCCGATAGGAGCAAATGCATTTGAGTTCGAAAACTGAGGGACATTATATATGTAACACACTTGAACCCAAACTGCCTCTCGTGAGTCAACCTACCTCTCTTTCTCTTTTATCTCTTCGGAATACCATTCTGGATGATCACGAAGGCTTAATATGTTCGCATACTATAGTACAGAATACGTGTACAGGTTTCTGGTTATAGTCCACGTATAAGGACAACATAAAACCGTTACAAATTTTTCAAGACCAGTCTTGGTTCACCTGTCGTTCAGGAAAGCTTGAAATAGAAGACAATATTTTTAATTAACGTGATTCGTTATCTTAGGAATATTAACAATTATATTTTCTTATGTGTGTAGAAGTATAGTTAGTGTCGAAAGCAATTATCTGTGATTCACGTTTATCTCAGTTTAAAGAAATCAATAATGAAGGCGCCTGCAACTTTCTTCATGCTTCTCGTAGTTAAAGAGGTGAGTAACAGTTAACATCTTAAACTGGCAGCTTATATCTTAAATGATACATACAAATTGAAAAAGATAATATACCTTGCCAAAAAAATGTTTAACAATAAAATTGTTAGAAATTGAAACAAATTTTAAACTCTGAGAAATAAAACTTGGTAAATTTTTATAAATATTGTTCGCTTAAGTAATTTCTGTGCTTATTTATTTTAAATAGAATTATTTTTATGTATACAAACATGGTCAATTTTAGTTCTTGAAATTAAAAATGTTAAATGTAAAAGAACTTTGTCATAAAAGTTTAATTTTTGATTTAAAGGAGAAATTTTAATTTGTATTCAATTTAAATTCAAGTTATTTATCAGAATACTTAGAGAACGATTTATGGAATACGTGCATGCTATATTTTTCGAAAATATATTGACCACATGTGCCCTTATCAGATATAGGCATACCATTTTTATAATTTTTCAGATGTATACTAGCGTCATCCAGAGACCTCCCACGTTTGCAACCCTAATGTTTTCAGATTCTTATTTGCCAGCGACGATGCAGGTAAGGATAAGTGACATTATGTAATTGGAATTTAGTCCCAGAAATGGACTTTCGCGGAAAAATGAAGCCACCGCACAATGGGCCAGGAGAGTTCAGCCAAGCTAGAATTTCTCAAAGGAATTCTGAACTTTTCATTAACGCACAATTAACGGCTTTATCACGTTTATTTTTAGGCGCAAATAGAACATTTCCAGCTCTTCAAGTTTTTCAAAAAAAATACATTTTTATGAGCGGGGTGGGGGCTTGCTAGTCGTAAATTAGCGCCTCCACAATTTCAAAAATTGAAAAAATATAAAAACAACTCGACCATATTTTACGGCTATTTTATGACTCTCCGGAACACTGCAAACAAATTAAGCAAACACAACCCATATATGAGACAACTAACCCGTCTTATTAAAAAACCAAATTTAACTGTGAAACAACTACGCAACAGTTTTCAACTATTTTAAGTCTTTTTGGTAAAACAAAAATCAATCTCCCAAAAAACAACCCCTTATTATAAAAGCAACCCCTTTTTCTAAGAATCTGAAAAAGTTTAAAAGCAACTACACCACATTCTATGGCTGTTTTAGGGCCATGAGCAAATCATGAAAAGGCGCATCCTAATCCTAAGCGAGAAAAAATGCTAGAATTAGGCCCGCTGCTAAGAACCCTGTACTTCCACATGATCGCAGAGCTAACGAATCTGTAAAAAACGTTTGAAAAGGTTTTAGAATATGCTACAGCAAATGACAGGTATCAATAGAAGCCGTTACGAAACATATATATGATGCAGACAAAATCTTATATGGTCTTAAATGGTTTCAAATACACGCAGAAAAAAGAACCTTATATTTTACTGAAAATAAAGTTAAATCTACTGATCTTCCAAGTACGTATGTGGACAACACGGCAGTTCAGTAAATGTGACAAGTATAGGCAACTGAATATGACTATCATTTCTGATTATTAGTGCCAATTCTCAAGTGGTGCTGACCTGCGGATCAGTATATTTTACCGATCCAGTCGCTATTCTGCACTGCAGAGACTTTAGACGGCACTATGAATTGTAAAAAAATATTGCTAAAAAATAATTAATAAATAAACACTCGGGTAATTCATAGATATTTGTTCGGATATACTTGTAATTAATCGATATTTGTGAGTCACATCGCTTTTAATACAATTACAATTTCGCACGCAACGGGGGGATTCGAACGCATAAACCTAAGCACGAAAGTCGACTATCTTAACCACTACACTATCAAACGTGTTACGATCTGTGAAATAATCCCGAAATGCATTTGTAAATCAGGTGGTGACTTCGGTATTGACTTCTGAATACGCATCCATGCCATCGCGTACACAAGAAAAAACTCTCGCATTTACCTCATATCCATACAAGTCAGCTGTGACAGGCGCGGAACACAAATACGTCTTGCTCCAATAAACTCTCATCTGTACGCGATCTGTGAATAAGATGTGCCATCCAAAATAGAGTTATTTATTATAAAACCCCTTCGTTGCTAAGTGGGAATATGGAGTAACGTGACGACTATCACAGAAGTGTATAAATAAATGTTTTTTAGGTGATGCCATGAGGTAATGTAATCCATCATTGCTGATGGCGTCATAAATTCATCCGGCGGTCCGCGCGGATCGGATCGGTAACATGTACCGATCCTTCTGTAGTGTTAACTGCACCAATATGGTAATCTCGGTTCAGTGAATTTCACATATCTTACAGTATTTAATACTAGGGAATAGAGGTTTGATTTACTAAAGGATTACCCTTTATTTCAACTTAACTTCACTGTGAGATTTACGAAATGCTAAGTGATTATGACATTTTTACACTCTCATTAAGAGCCGCTTTTACTGATACGGTTACAAGAAATACGTTACATTTCTTTATATGTAAATATAACATTTCTTTTTTCTGCGTGTGGGATTCTTATTTTAAGTTGGTTTCTAACAAGTATTGCTCGGTAATTATATTCTTTGCTCAATTTTTCTAAAAGGATCTGAGTGGAAACAATGAGGTATTATTATACTGGTCATGATATTAAGTACAAAATTGTTTTTCCAACAGGTTCTATTAGGAATTTTGATGAACCTTCGAAATGAAATTATCCGGACTAACATTCGAAGTGATGGGTTGTAAGCTGCTCTATTACCCAAGTGCGAAGTTAGATACGGCCAAGCACTGGCCCAGTATCGGCAAAAATATTTCCGAAGATCGGCTGCCAATATCGTGCCATTTCTGGAATGATAACTCCGGTATGCACTTGGCGGCCAGTTTTGGACCAGACTCTGGCCGCCATTATTTATGCGTTATAGCTGCCATTATCGGCTCAGCAATGGGTACTGATATCGGCCCGATCACGGCTGCCAATATCGTGCCATTGCTGGAATGATAACTCCGGTATGCACTTGGCGGCTAATTCTGGCCTAGACTCTGGCCGCCATCACCGGAGTTAATTAAAAAAATAATAAAAAATCATTGAATTGTTTTTAGGACGCATATATATACAACTACATATCATCATGGTGTAGAGTGAATACATATATTACATTTTTAAATATTATATGACAAATTAAATTTCTAATGCTACGGGGTATCGAACCTACATCTATACCTAAATCCATTGCCTAGCATTCGGGAGTCTTAACCATTGCGCTAAACGTACGAGTTGAAACTCGATGAAAAAGCCATCTTCATAAGATACAGCTTAAACAAGTTAAAACACCAAATTTTAAACTATCTTTTTCTAATTAAATATTTATTATTATACGACGGTATGTGAATGTAAAATATACGAACTGTTAACAGAAATATCAATAAAATAATTTTTAAGTAAATAATTTATATTGACATAAAATGTATTTTTTTTCTGAATATTTACAACTTTACATAATGATGGAACTTGGAATTTTTTTCTTAAAAAAAAACGGGAAAAGGGTAATATTCGCGACAGTTGTATTTATAGTTCTCAAACATTTTCGAACACATGAAACATATTTTTAAACGTATTTAGCGAGCCGCTAGCCAGTACTGGGCGAATGGCCGATTATCTGTTCTGGTGACCAGTACCGGGCCAGTACTACGCCGGTGGTGAACTCCGGCGGAGTGTGGAAATTTCCACCCGCAGTAAAAGTAACTCTGGGTCCAGTGATGTGCCTTTGCTGGGCGAGAATCCGCGGCTTTTCGTATTGAAACATGTTCAGCCAAAGTAAAGACGAAGGTTGGAACAGCTGTGCGCCGAGTATGGGCTGAACTCTAGCTCTTCCTCTTAAAACATGGTTTGCCGTTGTAAAACTAACACTTGGTCCAGTAATGTGCCATCACTGGGCCAGACTTCGGCTTTTCCTATTAAAACATGTCTTCAGCCGAAATTGTCGATCTAATGTGTCGGTGGTCTTGCTAGGGTCTTCGGAAAGACAATTTCATAATTATATATCTCACAGTAAAGTCGAAATTGAGAACAGTAGTGCGCCAAGTCCGGGCCAAACTCGGGCTTTTCCTCATAAAACATGGTTTGCTGTAATAAAAGTAACACTTCGTCCATTAAAGTGCCATCACTGGACCATACTCCGGCTTTTCCTATTAAAACTTGTTTTGCCAGAGTAAAGACGAAGTTGGGAACAGCAGTGCGCCGAGTCCGAGCTAAACTCTGTCTCTTCCTCTTAAAACATGGTTTGCCGTTGTAAAAGTAACACTTGGTCCAGTAAAGTGCTATCACCGGGCCAGACTCCGGCTTTTCCTATTAAAACATGTTTTGTCAGAGTAAAGACGAAGTTGGGAACAGCAGTGCGCCGAGTCCGAGCCAAACTCTGGCTCTTCCTCTTAAAACATGGTTTGCCGTGATAAGAGTGTTACTTGGTCTGTAATGTGCTATCACTGGGTTAAGCATTGGCGGTAGATCAACAAATTTAAATAGCCAATATAGGCAGCCAGTACGGGCACAACACTGGGCCGATTAAAATGCCGATATTGGCCCAATAACAATAGCCGATCTTTGGCTGCCGAAATTGGACCAAGCCTGGGCCGTGTGTTCAGTTCCGGCAATTCGCACTTGGGTAGGTACCTATTGAGATCTGTCTTATTCCAAGTGCTAGAAATACGAAATTGCTTCCCTAGAAGGTTCTATCAGGTATTTTAGTGGCCTGTTGGAATCAAGTTAATTGTATTAGAATTCGAAGTGATGTGTTATAAGCGGCTCAATTAGGTACTTATTGGGATCTGCTTTATTCCAAGTGCTATAAGTTCGAAATTGCTTCCCTAGCAGGTTCTATTAGGCATTTTAGTGGACTCTCATAATAAAATTACTGGGATTAAAATTCGAAGTAATGTGTTATAAGCGGCTCTATTAAATACCTTTTGGGATCTGTCTTATTTTAAGTGCTAGAAGTACGAGATTGCTTCCGTAACAGGTTCTATTAAGTATTTTAGTTGCATATTGGAATCAAGTTAATCAGATTAAATTTGTAAGTCATGTGTTTCAAGTGCTCTATGTTTCAGGAACCTATTGGGTTACCATAATTTTACAGAAACTTTGTGTTTCGGAGCGGAAGCTTTATATATGTGTAAAAATCTTGTTTCTAACATGTATTTTATCAAAGAAAAATGACTATTCATTATCGCACCGCAGAATTTCCTCCAACAAAAGTTAGGTTTGCTTGGAAATTTTCATGAATTGTAGAGAAATAGTCTATAGGATAAAAAATGTTTTTGTCTACGTTCAATGTTCATGTGAACTTTAAAATTCGAATGCTTCAAATTCAAATACTTTTTATCTCGAAGCATTGTTCTTAAGACCAAATAAATTATTTGTATAGTAGCTGCTCTTATTTTTACTTCCACACTTTTACAAAGTCATAAATCCTTTAAATTTTGGACTTTCACAATTTGAACAGAAATCACAAATAATTGAATATTTAAATTAAAGATTTAAATATTACAAATGATAAAATGGAAATTAAAATCTTTGAATTATACATTTTAAATCCACCTCTTCATAAAATGTGTAAAATGAAACCATAGAAAATATATATTCTTCTGCAAGCCCTGCCTTTTTAGTGAAAAATCTTGGCTAAGATTTTGTAGACAATATCCAAGCGATTCGATAGCCCAACTGACTAGTACGTACGGTAGATAAAGGTTTAGATTAAAGTTTAGAGGTAATTTGGGCAGGGTTCCCCCAGCGGGCTCGATTTTTCAAAGCGATTCAGCGTGCGATTATGTTTGTAAGAGACCGCACATGGAATTGCGTACTTTCAAAAATAAATTACCCAATACAAATCCGAACAGAAACCATTTAACCCGCTTTAAAAAGTAATAGGACCTGGTAGAAACTATATCCTATTACGCTTCTATTTTCTCCTAATAGGCATTTTTACTAGGGTTGGCATCTTCAAGCGCACCGATGATCAGGACGACTAGCTTAATAGAATATTCTATATATACCCGATGCAACTTTCTCATAAGTTCTTATAACGTCTGCTTCTTTTCATTCTCCTTAGCTGTGATGTTTTTTACGGTTGATGCAAAAAAATTCAATAACGAACATCGTTCAATTCTCAAAGTCAAGGAGAACTATGTCATGCCTTAAGTGCACGGCAAAAACAATTGTCGAGAATATGAAGTTTCAGTATATTCGGCATTTCTTAATTTCGATACTAGACTCTACTTCCCTAGGAGCGTTTGGCGACGCGGTATCAGGGCTAATGCCGTAAAAGTATATATAAGTGCCAACGGCTTCCAGTCGAACGGCGGTAAATTACACCCATGGCCACCTCTCACGAGCGTCAGATGGGTGGCCACAGGGCAGAACAAAATCACAATGACTGGCCGGCGAAACCTCGTGCATCTTGAGGACAAAAAGTAACTCAAGGATGACAGCTTACTGCATCCATCTTGCAAGTGCTTTAGCATGTTTTTGGCATACTCTAACTGACTATTTTATGTACAGTCGTGGCAGCTTCCTTTTAAGGTCTTGATACCTTTCCTCCTTTTCATTTTCCTTGGCAGCGATGATGTAGTCGACCGGAGCCGAGAATTCGATAACGAATATAGGTCGTTTCTCGAAGCCTTGGAGAACGATGTCAGGTCTCGAGTGTCAAATGAAGGTTGCTATAATAAGGCACTCTTAAGGCTGCATTACGTCTGTTGACATAATCCGAGGAAAGCAAAAGTTTGCTCCTTCGACAAGGACTGATGTTCTACATTTCGGTGAAAGCTTCCGTGTATTTTCTTGTCGAGTAGCTTTGAACGGATTTTTTAACCTCTGCTTTCTTTACTTGGGGTTTAAAAGTGAAGCATATAGATAGAGTAATGTACTTTCCTCACTTCTGATAATAAAATTCAGGTTAAGGGTCTCGGCGGCCTGCTCCGCCGCTTTGTAAAGGAACTCTCCTTTGCCAATCTTCTCATGTTTCTGACCATTTCTAGGAGAGGATCTCTTCCATTTGCAATTATGTGAGCTGTACCCCGAACATTTCGGTTATAAAGACATTGGAGATTCAAAAGTCCACGTCCGCCTTCACGGTGTGAAATGTATAATCGCGGAACGGATGAATTGATATGCAAGGTCTTATGCATATGCATGATCTTACGCGTGACGATATCAAGGAACATAAGCTTGTTCTACGTCCATTAAACCACTTGAAACGAGTAGAGTAGAACCGGGACGGCAAGCATGTTAGTCGCAGATACATTATTCAAAGCCAACAGATTTCAAATCCAAATCGGTGGAAGAAGGTGCTTGTATCTGCTTCGGAGAGAGTCCTTCACTGATGTTACGTGCTGAATGCGGCTTTGGGGAACGCCCAGGTATGTATAGTTCTCTCCAGTGTCACGGTATGTAATAATACTTAAATCCACAAGCTCACGGGAACCGGAAACGGCAGTAATCTTTAATTGTTTCAGATTATTGTTGGCACATTCGTCCATTACAAGATCCATACCAATCTCTTCGTGTACCCCTTGCCGATATTTAAAGTAAGTTGAAGTTGGCTTGCACCAGAATCATAGGTCTTCAAGTCATCCCCATAAAATGCATAAGTGACCTCATACTCGCGATGATTAGTGTCACCGCAGAAGTACCCAGGATAATTGCGTAGTGCAAGAGATTGTGGCAGGAGTGTGATGCAAAAGAGCAGATGACTCATGCTGTCGCCCTGAAAGGCGCCTCTCTAAGAGGTGACGATGTTCGTTGTGACACGATAATTTACAGATGAGATAGTAAGTCTAGTTTTCTAAAGGGGCATCAATCTGGCTATGCATCGCACTATTTGTGAATAAACCTTTAAGCTTTACAGCAGACCGGCCATAAGTCTCTGTGAGGTTGTATCAAGAGGTTTCCAGTAGTGAGTTCAAGCCATGAACAGGACGCCCTGATAAGCTGCTGCTTCTTTGCAGACGCACCTGTCAACTAGCAGGTTCTCCCGGCGTATAGCAGTTGACGTATAGCAGTAAGCTTCTTACACTAGAAGTTTTTGATACCATCTGGTCTTGCACCAAACAAATTGTTCGTCCCCCTAAGTGTTCTTTTCACCTCTTCGGCAGTGATTGATGCTCATTACTCCTCAGATTTCATGAGGTTGTCGCAAAAATCCTCGAAGTGGATGATGTTATTAGTATTTTCATTCATCTTCAGCGTCTTCGGCATATTGTATACCTCTATTCAATAAGTCTCTACCCCGTTGCCCTTAGGTAGACGTTCGACAGAAACAGGGAGATGGCTGCAGATGCGCGATGAGTCATCAAGAAACTGTTGATTCTTCATGATCCATCTCTCCCTCTTCTGTATTTTCTTCTTTTTTGTCAGATAACGCCTTTATTTTGTCAATCATGTGCTGCTTCATTTTCAGCAGCTTTGACTTGTTTAGTGTATGATTGAAGATCCTTAGTTCTTAAGGAAACTTTCGAACCCTTTCCGTGAATGTCCTACCAGATGTTATGAAGTCAATCACACATTGAATACGGAAAGCGTTCTGTCTTGCCCATCCAATCTTGTTGTTCACTTGATGAACATAAGGCCTTGGGTTCGATTCCAAAATAATTAAAACCGAAACCAAATATAGTTAAAAGTTTGGAATAAGGACAACCGCAGGATTTCGCCGAATTCAATACATCATTTTGTTGACACGCAGGGATGCTTTTCAGGCTATTAACCAGCAAAACCTCGGCATCTTCAAGAGCGCCAATGATCAAGACAATAAGCATGACAGAATATTCCTTTTTTTTCATTCTCCTTGGCTATGACGTCTTGTTAGCTGGTGCCGAAAATTGGATAACGAACATGGTTCGTTTCTCGAAGTCAAGAAGAACTATGTCAGACCTCGAGCGCGCAACAGAAACGATTGTCGAGGATATGAAGTTCCAGTATATGCGGCACTTCTCATTTTTGACAATTGAATTTATTTCCCTATGAGCGTTTCGCGGAGCGGCATTTGGGCTAATGCCGTGAGAGTGGCAGAGATGGTAATAAAGCACTCTTAGTGGCACATTGTGCCTTTGGATGTAGGTCGTTCCCGCATGAGTTGGAAATGTTGATAGTATGTGTCCTAAATGCTCGGGGTGTGCATGACACGCTCTGCAGCTATCATCGGGAATGCCTTGGTTCAAAATATGGCGACGGCATGCTAGAGTGGAAATGACACCGTATTGACATGCCAAAATAAAACCCTCCGTGCCCGACTTCAATCCGGGTGATTTAAGGAAAGCAAACGTCAGCTCATACGCCATCGATGGATCCTCCACGTTTCTGTGAAAGATGTGAAGAGCGCATCCAGATGCTGGCCACACGCGATAACTAATATATCGTCCGCATAGCCTATGACGTGGTGACCCTGACTTGAGAGTAGATGAAGCAGTTCATCCACTACTAGGCACCACAGCAAGGGCGATAAAACTCCTCCCTGCGTACATCCCGAGTCCACGGTTCCACATAAAGTGGTATCACCCTTAGTCGTAGTTAGATTCCTGTTGGCCAATATATGGCATATCCATTCCACAACTACAGTAGGCACACCATGTGTGATCATGGCCGCCCTAATCACCTCTCCAGAGGTGTTGTTAAAGGCTCCTTCGATGTTCATAAAGGTTCCAATCGCAAGGCCTTTCTCCTTCAGTTGTCCTTCGATTAGGTTTACTGCTCTGCTTAGGGCCGTCTCCGTCGAGTGACCAGCCCTATAGGCGTGTTGCTCTTTATGAAGTGGCCTCCTTGACAAGACCTTGTCGCGGATATATCTATCCACAAGTCTTTCCACTGTTTTTAGTAGGAAAGATGTTAGGCTGATGGGACCGAAATCCTTGGGTAAGGTATAACCGATCCTACCAGCCCTCTGCAAGAGGACTGGATAGATGCCATCCGGGCCAGGAGACTTGTATGGGCTGAAGGACTTCAGGGCCCACCTGACCCTGGCAGGGGTGACAATCTCGTTAGCAAGCCGCTGTTTCGGGCCCAGTTGGGCCGCAGGGGACTTTGGTTGTCTCAGAGGTGCCGTTCCCACTTCTCCAAGCCTTGAAAAGCCCGGGAAGTGTGCCTTGATCAGGTGAGCCAAGGTGTCCCCGTCCGACTCCGAGTAGCCCCCACCGGGCAATTTAAGAGGGCCGAGAATAGCATCCGGATTTCGAGAAAGCAGCCTATCCAGTCTAGCCGCCTCAGCTCCCTTCTCGATGTCTGTGCAAAAGTTGGTCCAGCTCTCTTGCTTTGCCTTACGTATTGCACCCCTGTATTCATCCCTCAACGTTGTGAGTGATGTCCATAGTTCCTTCGTTTTTCCATTGCTGGCACGTCTGAACCTCTCTCTGATTTCCCTGCGAAGCTCTTCGACTTTCCCATTCCACCAGTGTGTCTCCCCAGCCTTTCGGACTCTGGTAGGTCGACAATTACTTTCATAAGTAGCTTTGATGGCTTCCGTGAAAGTGTTGGCTGCCATCTCCAGAGTATCCACGTCACGAATTGACTTGGGAACCTCTGAAAGTGCAAATCTCAGCTCCGTGGAAAACTGATCTCAGTCCGTTCTTCTTGGATTTCTGACCCATTTAGGGCCAGCGGGTAC
>CAKNWT010193719.1:0-11769 GCA_932066315.1 Andricus coriarius
GTAGTTCGAAGTCAGCATAGCGCTCACAAGAGTCGCGCGCACAATTTTCGACGGTAGTGTATTTCCAAGAAACATTGCAATAAAATTGAATAAATACTGCACGGAATCATTTATGAAATATTTTGGAAATGTTGCGTGAAACATATCATAAAACATTGATAGAAGATTTCAGAAATAATGTATAAAAATATTCTATACCAATGTCTAATAATAATTGCAGCAACCATGCAGATTATATTCCTCAAGATATTGTCAAAATATTTAGAAAATGTTTTTATGAAATATTTCAAAATCTTGCTTGTAATATTTAAAAAATATTCAAATAACATTTCACAAATATTTCATGCAATATTGTACACGATCTGTGCATGGGACATATCTTTATTTCAGAAACATTTCTTAGAAATGTTTCAAAAATATTACGAACCTTACAAGAAACCTTGCAGAAATCTTACAGCAATATATCATGCTGTGTGGGTATCTTCCCATTGAAAATATTTTCGCTGCAGAATAAAGAAATTCAGAAACTCTATATGAAACTACTATCAGATAGCGTTTCAAAGATTCTTATTTTTTTTTCAAAATCATACTGAATTATGGTTCTGTTACAGTTGGCTTTTAAAATACTTTTTTAGTAAAAATCATTTAGTTTACAGTAAAGGAACATATTTAAATGTGCATTGGCTCAATTAACTTTACGGAGTGGGGCGTTAATTTTCAAAGATTATCTTGTAATTAAAAGTCGAAAAACTTAAAATATGAAATAATAAGAGGGTTCAGGTTTCCAAAATAATAAAACTTAGTGTTCGAAACTGGAAAACTAGAATTATATACAATTATACTTACCAAACAGCGTTCACATGGAAAAAGAGCATTTTTGGAATTCAAATTTCGCGCCGATCAGACGTGCGCATAAGCATGCGCAGAGTTCCATTACGGGCCACATGTATTTTCTAAAAGATCCGATATATTCTATAATTTCGACCACCAAGCGTTTAGAACTCACTATTAAACACCACCAAACGACCACTAAGCGATATCGTACAGAATTTTTTAAAGACAATTAAAGTGGGGTGCTAACGGAAGTTGGCGCACCAACTTTGAAAACTCGATAACTTTTTTAATGTTGACCACCAAACGTTCAGAGCTGACTAACAAACACCACCAAACGACCACCAAACGATACCAAAAAGAATTTTTGGAAATTATTAAAATGTGCTGTGCCACCGTGAAGTTGGCACCCCAATTTTGAAAAAGCAATAACTTTTTCAATGTTGACCACCAAACCTTCAAAGTTGACCACCGAACACCACCAAACGACCACCAAACGATTCCATATTAAAAAAATGGGATATTTTGGAATTGGTATGCCAACTTCACGGGGCTGAAAATGTAATCTCAAGGATCTCAAGTGACAACCTAACCTCAACATGTCACTTTTCTATTCCCATTAGATAAGTTTCCCTATTTAAATAATTTAATAATTCATATATGTTACTTTATTTAAGAATTTTATCTTTGTGGAATTTATTTTCAGATTAAAGGCTATCAGGGTTGTGTATTTGAAGAAGGATCAGAGCCATAACGAGGAGAAACTTATTATTTTCCTAATACTAAGTATCAGCACCTATCTAATAAGTTACATTTAATTCTCGAAATAAATATAAAAGAGAATCATTCTTAATTTTAAATAAATGAATTGACATAACTTAAATTAAAAGAAAGAAAAGGGAAAAGTAAATACATGTATATCGATACTGAATTTCATTATTTCTGTGACCAGTCACAGGGGTGCCTTCCCGCCCCCCCAAGAGGCGTTGGAAAAGGGCTAGGGGTGTGACCTTTCATTATTTCTGTGAGCAGTCACAGGGGTGCCTTCCCGCCCCCCACGAGGCATTGGAAAAGGGGTCGGGGTGTGACCTTTCATTATTTTTGTGACCAGTCACAGGGGTGCCTCCCCCCTCCACGAGGCGTTGGAAAAGGGGTAGGGGTGTGACCTTTCATTATTTCTGTGACCAGTCACAGGGATGCCTTCCCGCCCCCCATGAGGCGTTGGAAAATGGGTAGGGGTGTGACCTGTATTATTCGATTATTCAATTTAACAGAAAAAACAGATATCTCGAAAGCTATTACAGATATCGATTAAAAAATTTCACATCCGTGTTTCTCGAAAAAAATACAATCGAAATTGATATTCAGAAATTATATTGATTGAAAATAACAGTCAATAATTTTACCATAAAAAATGGACATATCTCGAAAACTATTCGAGATATCGATTTAAAAATTTCAGATCCGTGTTTTTCGCAAAAAATCCCATGGAAATCGATATTCAGAAATGATTGTAATCAAAAACAAAAGTCAATAATTTTAACATAAAAAAATCGATATCTCGAAAAATATTAGAGATATCGATTTGAAAATTTCAGATTTGTGTTTCTCGCCAAAGATCCTATAGGAATCCACATTAAAACTTTGTCGCCACAGATATCGTAATCTCCCCACTTAACTATATAAGTAATTTAATGATTTAGTATATTTCCAGGAACAGAAAAAATAATAATTTTGCTTATTGATTTTCTTATTTTCTTATTACTTTTAAATGCTTAATTTAACAATCAGCTGTACAATTATATATATTTACGTCAAAATATCTTTTCTGTAAAGGTATTTAGTTTTAATCAATACATATATATACACACTACATATTATTTGGTCCCATCCTAATGAGGGCATTGCGTTCTCCGATCAATTTTTCTAAGAGATAGGGGCCATCATAAAATAGGTCAAATTTTTTATCATACCTATTTCCCTTTTTTACATATACCGGTACACCCTCCTTAAAGAATTTTGGGTTCATCTTCCTATCGTAATACCTTTTCGACTTTTCCTTCGCATTTTCAAGCCTATCATCCGCATTCGCTTGAATATTGTCTAATTTTAAGAAAAGTTCCTTTAAATAATCAATATCCGTTTTTCAGGAGGTTTTTCGGAGAAACTTGTGGGAAAGACTGCATCCCTACCAAATACCAGGTTGTACGGGGCAAACCCTGTGCCTTCGTGGACAGCTGTATTGTAGGAGAAAACAGCAAAGCAGAGCCACTCGTCCCAATTGTGAGGACCCTCGAAATGTCGAAGATACTCGATAAGGGTATGATGACTACGCTCCAGAGATCCAAGGCTTTGCGAATGGTAAGCCACTGGTAAGCCCTGATCTGTTTGAATTATTTTCGGACAACCATACCTGCAAATAAAATTCTCAGCGATTGCTTTGGCTATTGTTGCTGAATCAGTCATTTTTAAAGGCAATGCATCCGAATATTTAGTAAAAACACATTGGATTGTCAAAATGTACTGATTTCCACGTGGGGTTACCGGTAATGGTCCTACTAGATCGATCTGTATTTTTTCGAAAGGTTCTTTGGGCGTATCAGTAATCATCATCGGCATTCGCGTTCCTTTCCGAGTTAATTTACTTCTCATACAAGTTTTGCAAGAATTTAACACCTTTTGAACATCCGATTTCATGTTATCCCAAAAATATAAAGCTCTTATCCGTCGATAAGTCTTGGATATAAATAAAATCAATATTATTTCCTTTGTTGGATATTCTAACATGCTCAACGTTCAAAGTTTCCATAGAATTTTTCAATGCGAAAATCACTCTAGAAATTGTATTTAAATACCTTATCATCTGGTTTATTTTTTAGAATTAAACTAAAAATGAACCGATTTTTCTGCGAGTAGACTACGACATCGCCCACCTTGGGTTGCTCCTTTTTGAGACTTTGCGGATCAAATAACAAATTTTCTACTAGTTCTTCATTTACTTCCGAATCAAAATCGCCATCGGCAGATACAAAATGTGCAATATTTCCTTTACCCATGACTAACTTGTCTTTATTATAGGAAATATTAACCTTTTTCTTTTTCAGGGCGGGATCGGATTTAACTGGAGCTACTCTCTTCTCTTCTAGAGGCTTTTCCCTTGGACCGGAGACCACCTCTTCACAAGCTGCTTCTCTCAACCTGAAGAAGTCTTTCAAGCCGAAATTTTGACCTTCAACATCTGGAACCGAATCAGGAAGTCTGAAGTGGTTATCAGACCCGTCAACGGCAGAGGATTTCTCCTCCTTACTGGGGGATGGGTACCCCGATTCCGAATTAATTTTAAATTTATTTCCTCTAGAGACCCATGAGGTGGTACGGAAGTGGTTATCGGTACCCTCATCAGCGGAGACTAACTCGTCCATCCTAACTGGGGGATGGGTACCCTGATCTCTACTTTTTACAAAAAAAAACTCTTGAATTCTCCGAAGGCCAAAAGATCTCAATCCCCACAGATCAGACCAGCCATAATCACCGCGTCGTCTCTGATTACGGGGTTCCTGAATGCTACACTCAGCATCTTGAGGGTCGACACTCTCGTCGCTACCCTTCTTATTTAACCGAAGGCCGATATTCTCATCGCCACCTTCCAACCCGGTGCTGAGGCTCCCCTCGTCCAAGAAAATCCGTCCCAAAATTTCTTCCAAGTAATTGTTAATTGCTAAATTCTCAGTGCACTCCTCATCCTGAACAGATGACAGATTGTCATGATATGAGGCCATGACGCTCAAGGCACAGCAATCAGCCACCGAAGCAAGAGAAGAGTCACTATTTTCAATATTATGTAGATTTCTTGATAACGCGTCTGCGTTAGAATTTACTCTTCCGGGTTTGTACACGATATCGTAGTCATACTCTCGAAGTTCAGTTCGCCATCTAGCTAACCTTGACATCGGATCCTTCAATCCATTTAGCCATACCAATGGTCGATGATCGGTGACCAAGGTGAATTTACGGCCATAGACAAAAGGTCGGAAATATTTCACGCAAAATACTATGCCAACAATTCTTTTTGTATGGTTGAATAATTTAATTCGGCGGCATGGAGAACTCGAGACGCAAATGAGATAGGAAGATCTTTCCCAATAGGTCCTTGACTCAGAATTCCACCTATGGCAAAATTGGAAGCATCGGTTGTGACTAGGAAAGGTTTCGCAAAATCTGGATATTGAACGATAGGTTCGGAACAAATAATATCTCTAAGTTTTTCGAAAGTTCTTTGTTCAATTGAAGTCCATTTAAAAGTTATGTTATCTTTTAAAAGAAGAGTTAAGGGTTTTGAAATTTTCCCAAATTCTGGGATAAATCTTCTATGATAACCAATCCGTCCAAGGAATTGTTTAACATTCTTTTTTGTTTTGGGAATAGGACAATTTTTAACTGCTTCAATTTTTCGTGGATCGGGTTTAACACCTTCCTGAGTAATTATATGTCCTAAATAAGTTATTTCTTTTTTCAAAAAGTGACACTTTTCAGGTTGCAACGTTAATCCAGCAGTTCTTAAATGTATTAACAATTTCTTTAATTTTAAGGCGTGATCTTCAAGGGAAGAAGCATAGATGACAATATCGTCCATATAGACGAAGAGCTCTATCCCTTGTAGTCCTGTAAGAACCTGATTCATCACTCGCTGGAAAGTTGCCGGGGCATTTTTCTACCTGAATGGCATGCGAGTGAATTCTAAATGACTGCAAGGAGTGGAAAATGCTGTTTTTGTCTGAGAATTTGTATTCATTGGTATCTGATGGAAGCCAGACGCTAAATCCATAACAGAAAATTATTTAGCCCCTCCCAACTGATCGAGAATATCGGTAATGTTCGGAAGTGGATAGGCATCTCCCACCGTTTTCTCATTCAAAGCACGGTAATCGATAACCATTCTCCACTTGCGAATTCCCTTCGAGTCTAATTTTTTTGGGACTATCCACAATGGAGAGTTATAAGGAGAAAAAACGGCCGTACTATTCTTGAATTAATCAATTCATCAGTTTGTTTCCGAATTTCATCCTTATGAATATGGGGGTACCGATATTGTTTCGTGTGAACAGGTTTTCCATCAGTTGTAACTATCTCATGACTAGTTACTTTTGTTGCCCCTAATATATCTCCTGGCAAAAAAAATTGATATGAAAATTCAAAGAATAAGGGCAATAAACTACCCTTTTCCTCTTCATTCAAGTACTGCAAACCTAGAATTCCCTGAATTTTAGCAAATCTTTCTGCCTGCTCTTTTTGTTTTTCCTTTGGAGTCTGACTCTCAAGCGTTCGCTTCGACGGAGGAATTTTTGCAATACCTTTATTATTTATAGCCAAACATTCACCTACAAAAATTCCAGGGCCACAGGAAATCTTAGGAATATAGCCTTCCTTTAAGACTGTGTCCTTTAGAATTACCTGTGCTAATGCTCGGGTTCTCGCTGGTAGTTTAATCGAAGCATGGGATAACAATGGAAACTCTTGATCACCAAGATGAAGGCAATCATCGATAAAATTTAAAATGGCATGATGCTGCCTCAAAGATGGTATACCCAGTATCCCATCCTGATTAATTGGAAAGGGCTTTGTTACAACCTGTAAAGGGGTTTCCAAGCCTTTAATAATTATTTTCACTTCGCCTTAGGTAGGAACCATTTCCGCGGCTATTCCGATTAAATTATGAATTCTTCTTCGATTGATCCATACTCGTGGATCTAATAAATTCTCTTTAATTAAATTAACGCAAGACCCGGTATCTACAAGCATTTCCGCCTTCCCGCCTTTTAAACAAGAATTTTCGAAGTGAATTACTGGTACCGAATCTATTTCGTCATATTTTTTAATTCGGAGGACGACCCTATTTGATCCGAATTCTGCTTCAGGATCGCCAAGCCTTCGCTTTGACGTCCCTGTTTCAAGTTTAAATAGCCATCAAATTTCCTCTTTAAACTAGCTCTTTCCTCATCATGTCTCCCCTTCAATCTACAATAATTATATGTATGATTATTCCTAAAACAATATCCACATCCCTGATTCTTTCCATCTTTAACACTATCATTATTATTTAAATTTTGTGGACAAAAACGCCTAATGTGTCCATACTGTTTACATCCATAACATTGTGTAGATAGTCGTGCCTGTTCTATTTCCTTACTTTTATTCATTTCGGTTTTCACATAAGCTATTCGCTTGGGTACATTATATTTTTTGTCGCAATTTCCTGACGCTTCAGGAATTTTATTCGGTTCGCCAGAATCATGTATTCTATTCCAACTTTTCATTTGAAGGTCGGCCTGATTCGCGAGCGCAATAGCTATGTCTAAAAAATCAATTTCGTTATCCTTTATTTGGGTGTAGATGTCCTTATCAAGCACTCTAAGAAAATTCCCCACGGTAGTGATTTTATAAGCCTCACATATTCCGATTGCTCTCTCAGTTTGCGTATTTTCCATTACTTGACTTATTAATTTATTTAAAAGCTGATTTACCCGCGCTCCGTATTCAGGAATTGTCTCATTCATTTTTCTTTTAACATTGGTCAAGGCCTGTAAGAGCTGACTTGCATCCTCTTGGGGTGTATAAATCTGTTCAATAATTTTTAAAATATTTTGTAATTTTATTCCAATACTATCCTGAATATGGACGCACGCCTCACCAGTTATTTTAGTTTTAACAAGTATTGTCAAGTAGGGCATTTCCGAAGAGGTGACCATTGAGATAGCGGCCCGACAATGCTCGACGAACATTTTCACAGACATGTTTCGTCCATCAAATGGAGGAATGATATCGCGAACTAATTTTGACACTCTCCCAGGATCCGGGGTCCCGGCCAAGGAAGTAGTACTCGCAGGAGAATAAACCCGAAGAGACGTTTCATTTCTCCCGGCATCATTACTCCAACTCCCGACCCCAGATCCCGAGCTGAGTAATAAATTACTACCACCCATAGACACTGTACTTGCATCCGCTATTGCATCAGGCAGGCCTTCAAGTGGAAGGCTACTTACATTCTCTAAATGCAATTCGGGTGTCGCAATCGTTTCTGTAAGTTTTCCGGTAGGGCGCCCGCGGCCCTTACCAGCCCTTTTACTTCGTGTAAGAGGCATTTTTGACACGTCCAAACCTCAAGGTGTATAATTTCAAAATATTGTCTCAATCAGGTAGGTAATTATTCGAATCATTACTTCAGAAAAATAATAATTTTTGAAGCGATTAATTAATTTTTTAAATTATCATTTTTATTTACTCAGTAATTAACATGCCTATTATAATAAAAGGATTAGTATTTTTTTTATGTACAGTTAGGAATATATTTATATATTTTTATGAGTCCGCTTACTGCTTTAAAATAAAATTATATTTAATATTTAATTAAAATATTATAAAAATTACAACCCTGAGATTTAGAAGTTCTATTTTATGTCTTTTCCACAATTGCAAAAAATTATACAAGAGTTCAGAAGAAATCCCGCTCTTATTCAAATTTAAGTCACAATTCTGCAAGGCTTTACCCTTTTTTTATTGTATAATTCAAGTCACAGCCCTTTCAAAATTTCTCTAAACAAGAGCAAAATTTCAGGAAAAATAAAATTTAATAACATGTCACTTACAGATTTTCAGGAACTAATCCAAGAATTTTTTGTGTCACTTCACTTTCTAATTTTCCTCTTTTATTTAAAATTTAGAGGATTCACTTCACTTTCCACTTAACTTTTTTCCTTGGTCCAACGAGGTCTCTATGCCTTCAAGGAGTTCTAATTTGATGAGGTTGCGCCAAAAATTTCGAGGTTCCTGTTTCCTGCTCCACCGTTGCCGTAACCCTCTTGTGGGCCGGTCCCACGTTGCCACAACCCTTCCCGGGCGGGTCCCACGGTGCCAAAACCCTTCACGGGCCCGGTGACTGCTCCCGGTTCAAGCCTTGACTTGACCTTAATCAATTTATCGTCGTGACGGGTCCTGGGCCTTCAATGTAGCCGTCCCAGGATTATCCGTCAACACTTGAAACCAACCAAGGCGCTTGAACACTTGAGAATTAAAATTCTCAAGGTTTCACACAAGATAATTTCAAAATTGATTTGCCAATATAATTTTAATTCACAAAATTGAAGCCTGGTTCATAGGTATGTGCATAATTGCGCTTCCCCCAGATAACAAGATGCCTGCACAGTGCGAGCATTATGGGTCGCACGCGTGCGGATAAGGCCGCATTACGTGAGCTCATATCACCACGCAGATGTGTCTTCCATGTGGTCGCATATGTCTCGCACGGCGTGCGAGTCGCACGTATGCGGGTAAAATGCGAGCATGTAGTGCGAGTAAAATGATTTTTACATTACGTTGCACAAATACAAATGATAACTCGATAAATACCATTTAAACTTGGCACTGAATCATAAATAATAACAATAATATGATTTTTCGAGCCAAATTCAAATGGTCTTTATATAGTTTTCATTCTCATGTCCTAGTGGTAACAATAGAATTAAGGTTATATTATTTTTTTATTTACTTACCACAAAAATAAAACGAAAAGGGAGTGCAATAATATCACTGGAATGTTTTCTATAATTAAATTTGGTAAATTCTCCAGAAATATCCGTCGGGATAGCGTATAAAAAAAACTTATAAAGTAACCACAGCACATCGGTCCGTTGGCCGTCCGCTGGTATTGAGGTTAAATCGACATGGCGTCGGTGACTGGAGGGAAATTTTTTATAAAACTATTTGGTAAAATAACAAAATCCATCATTTTTTTCATATTGACTTTAATATTTTATTAAATAGATATTAAAAAATAAAAATTAATTTCCAAAATAGTTTTTCGACGCATGATGCGTCGCACTATGCGTCGCACACCATGCTCATCACAAAGTGCGAGACTTATGCATCGCAATTACGTGCCCCTCACAAAATGCGACGCATGTGCCACGCACCCTGCACGCAACGCGTGCCTCGCACGCCGTACAAGTAACATGCCCCGCACGTTTGCTATCTGGGCCTTTTCACTTAATTTTAAGTTTATTCTGTAATAATTACTATGAACGGTGATTCGACACCTTTTTATTTCGAGTTCATAATCGTAATCCAAGTCTCCGTAGTCGTTGTTCGGATTTATTTAAAAAATTTCCACGAATTTAATTAGTCCAATGGAAGTGGGAATATATATTTCCCAGTAGCCCTCAAAGGAAATTATCGCGCACAATTTTTCGATGTCTTCACTGCTGTGAAAAAATAAGTCTATTTTTCCTCTTTCAGTGAGAATGGACATTATTTATTTAAATCATTTTCCCACTAAAAGTTTTTCCCGCCTTGCATAGTTCATTTCCTTACTGCGCAGGCTTGGCCCAATGACACAGTTGCACACTACCAGAGATGAGGTGGGAGATTGCTCGCGTAATGGAATAAGAGGCTCCGTCAAAATCGGGCTGCTAAAAGCGCCCCCTTGGCCGTTAGACCTAGTCCCGAGAGTTACTTCGCAGTTTTCGGCATTTCTCAGATGTTGCGCGTCGGTAATTGATGACAGAGAATTTTAAAAATGATAAATGAGTTACCACCGGAGTTACAATTACAGGAGTTACCATGAACATGAATTGCTACCTGCATATTTATTATTTATTTACCATACGAATACTAAATATTTATTTTCTAATTATTCTTATGATTCACAATTATTAGTAAGTAGTTATACAATAAATTATATATATTTCTTTATTTTAAAAAAATTTTAAATATGATATTGTTACATAGGTATATTCATATAATAAATTATTACTTATAATTGTAACACACTACCGGCCAAGAGTTAGTTCATCTCGTTTTTGATGACTGATTAAGTTCTCCTAATTTTAATTATGACAGAGCTAAAATTTTTTTCTCTTTAAAATGTTGAATGATCTTAAAATTCTGTATGAAATGAACTCAGAATAAAGCCAATTTGTCAATTTTTTAAGTATATATTGCAAAAATAGTGTAAATTTCTAATGTTTTCTTAAACTTTATGTAATATCCGAAATAATCAACAGTTTGTAATAGTACTTAGTAATACTTAGGCTAATTTTAAAGCTATTTTTCCACAGTATCGCAATAGCTTATGAGCATAAATCTAAAATTAAATTCCTATTACAGTGCATAACAGCTTAAATGTGTAATAAAATAGTTGGAAACAATTGAAAACATCTTATCTGTAGGAAAATCAGAATAAAAATGAAAAAAAAAAAATATTTTTTGACGGACAATTTTTCAGAAACTTCATGGTTATATGATTCACATTTTTAGAAAAATGTTTTTTTTTATCACAAAGAATGTTGAAATTCTTTCAACTCTTTCATTAGAATTGTGAGTTCTTGCACTGTCATCGGAACATTTTTCAGATTTATTCTCGTAAGCTGTTGCGATACTCTGGAAAAATAGCTTTAAAATGAACCTAAGAACATTTCAAAATGTTGATGATTTCGGATATTACCTAAAATTTAAGGCAACATTAGAAATTTAGACTATTTTTGCAATATCTATTAAAAAATAGACAAATTGGCTTCATCCTGGGCTTATTTTATAAAGAATTTCGAGAGCATTCAACTCTTTGGAAAGAAAAATTTTTAGCTCTGACATAATTAAAATTGAGTGAACTTAATCAATCATTAAAAATGAGGCGAACTAAATCTTTTGACCGGTAGTGTATATTATTCATTATAATACCTTAAATATGGTTTCAAAATACTAAAACTCAGTAAAAATTATATATGCATATCAGTTACAGATTGTATTAATAAATACAATCTGTAGTTGATATACATATATATTTTTACTGATTTATAGTACATACTTCAAAACAAAATTGAAGTTATCATACATACATTTGAAAAAAATTTTAATAATACTTTCAAGAACTTCAATGTTTATTAGTAG
>CAKNWT010193732.1:0-14538 GCA_932066315.1 Andricus coriarius
GTTGGCCTAATTTTTTGTAGATTTCTAATCATAATTATACAGTTGCTTTATGTAGATAAAGGAGAATAACACATGGTTCTCAATCTTTTAACCGGCTCAATATACCGGCTTAATACTTGACGCTTGTCGGCATGTTTCATAAATCGCGAGCCATCTTCATTTTCTAGAATTACATTATGATTATCATTTAGTCCTACGACTCTGTATGGAACATGACTCCGCGAATCGAATGTTTCCTCATGTACATCCTTCACAACGTATACTAGATCATTCACTTTTCCAATTAGCGGCCTAGCCTTTCAATCATAGTACTACTCTGATCTTTCCTTTGCTTCAATTAGATTCTTTGCGGCGATTTTTTTTAATCTCCTTTAATCGGACGAATAGGTCATGTGGGTAGGTGTAATAGGTTTCCAGTTGATCTTCCGGTGGAAACGAGGAGGGTACCCGTGCGGTTCTTCCGAAAACTACTTCGAAGAGAGTAAACTCCGTCACTTCATGAACTGCCGTATTGTACGCAAACATGTTGAATGGGAGCAGTGTGTCCCAGTCGTCAAAATCGTTCGCGAAATGTTTTATATAATTAGTTGAAACTATATGGCTTCACTCCAAAGATCCATTCATTTTAGCACGATACTCGAAAGTCGTCAATAGGGTTGTCTCCAAAGTCAGATATCACTTTTCCAATGAATGTATCTTAGAGTTTCTAAAATTATAATTTTAAAAACGCCCATAAAATATTTTTTACGTATTGTCCCTCTGACGTCGAAGGGGTCGGGTTTTCCACCAATCACAGCTTCTGTGTCAGTAATTTTCAAATATCTTTTTGTGTGCCGATGTTTTGTTTTGGTTATCTCCACGTCGAAAATAGAATTTCCAAAAAGGAGGGTTTCGTAAGAGCCAATAGCAGAAAGCTCCCGAAAATAGATATATTTATGGTATCGGAGTATCTTAAGAGTGATTGTGACTTCGTAAGTGCAGAAATACGAGGATTGCAAATGAAACGGTTAGGTGACCTAACCTCTTTATCATAAGTTTCGTTAGTTTCCATCAAATCCACATCGTCACATTGATAATTATGAGATCCTCTTAGTTACGTGACACCCACGTGACACCAACTCGAATAAGTGTTTTCCCGCCTTCAATTTTTAATAATTTTTTTCTGTTGAACGAGTCAACAGAAAAAAAATTTAGAACTCACATTGAGTTCAGATTAAAATTATATATTGAACAATTATTTTATCTAAAATTTCGAAACAACCCTATTGTTTTACGTTAAAAAGTTTTTCCATCTTCCTCATCATTTCACTCACAAAGGCTTCTCCTCGATGACTCAGAATGCACTTCGGGGCACCGTAGTGAGAGAAGAGGTGATTAGCAACGGTATGGGTACCGCTATGCAATACTTGCTGAAGTTACCCTGCACGGTTAGTATATGTCGGTTCCAATTCATGGACGTACGTACGTAGCGAACCAAGAAATTCCCTTCAATGTACCATACGGCATGTTTTCTGTTCATCTTTTTCTAGAGCGAGGCAAAGGTTCCCGTGACCAGCAAGCACGTACTTCTCGTCAAGTTCATCGGAAAGTCTCGTTTTTACAACTATATGATTCGTTTTGTATCAATCGTTATGGGTGACCAGGACTTGTTCCTTCTGAGGTCGGCTTTTCCAGAGGTCTTGTAGATCAAGAAGTTCGGTAGCCACCAGGAGCTTGGGGATCGAATTCGTAGGTCAATGGCTCTTTCGATTGACGGTTTATGTTAGAATCTTCAGTTTTATGTAAGCAGATTTCTGAGGATCCTCTTTTTTCGATCTGGTGTGTAGGAGGGTCTATATAGGGTACCTCAGGGTGAGAGCTATTTTGGTACGGGGTCTTTCATCTGATGAGAATTAATTTCTCAGGGAACGCCCGTAAAACGCACGCTATTTTGTCGCTAAGCTGCTACGACCTTTATACAGCCCAAGTTTGTATGGACCTGTGGTTGACATGGGCTATTCAAGTCGTCGGCCTGCTGCAGTGTTTTTCGATGTTCTGTGAAAGCCTTTAGGATCCTGTTCACTCTGAGCGTAAATCTATCGTCATGAAATTCTCTGCAGGGATCTTGCGTTTTCAATTCTTACAAAATTTCTTCATCATGTTTGAATCAGGAACCCTTGCCCCGTCGATGTATACATCAACATAGGGATTGCATAAAGAAGTTATCCATGCAGCCTTTTGGGGATAAGCGCGGGGGTGCACTTCTAGGTGGGCCATTGCTTTTGGAGGTCCATTGAGCCGGCCCTACGTCTGGCAGAACGCTGTGGCTCTTTCTAAAAACTGGGGCAACAGAATCTTCATTATCCCCTTCTTCCGATGATGATTTCGATGAAGAGTAGTCTTCACTGTGGGAGAGCGTTTTTGTGATTTTGAGCCTTGGGTTGCGATTTCGGAACCTGGATACAATTGTGCTTCTGTCCATTTTAGGCGCCTTCAAACCGATCGGAGGTCAGAAATTGTCGTCTATATTTAGAACTAGCCTTGCCATCCTTCTCGGATTCAGCTGATGTCCTACTTGGGATTTGGTACTTTTGTCCGGTTTCTTGGTAGTTGGGTTCGCAGGTGGTTTCGGCAGACTAGTCGGTTCCGTTTTACTAGGTTAGAACTGGCTAGACCTCATGATTGTCGGATTCATCTAAGCAGCCGCAACGGGCTGTGAGCATGGTGGGGGATGGTTTGCTCAGGCTGGATTCTAAGTACATCACATTCGTATTGCTCATCGAGCACTCGATTTTGAGACAAGGCCTCGACTCAGCTATTTAATTTCTCTATCCCTGTATTCGAATATGAAATCGCAGTTTTTCAATTTTATTCGCCACTTAAGAAGTCTGGTGTTCAGGTCCTCAACATAGAGCATCCGATGAACGGACTGATGACCACATGCTTATATGAATTTCCGTCCGTAAAGGTAGCGCCGGAAATTTTGCACTTCATATAGTACCGATAGGTTTCCCCCTTATCGTATGTAGCTTATTTCACCAGCGCTCATTGCCTTTGAGTAATAGGCGATAGGCACGTCCATCCCGTCCTTTTATTCTTATAGGATGGCTTGCACAGCGTACTCCTAGGCATTTGTGGTGAGTTTAAATTCTCTTTTGCAATCCGAATATTGAAGGAAAGTCTGTCGACAAAGCTAATTTTGGATCTTTGATGTGTTAGGTTTGTCTCCATTCTGTCCAATTATGTGTCCTAGACATGCCACTTATTTTCTCAAGATGTCACATTTATCTAGCTGCAACTTCAGGTTTGCTTGCCGAGAGCGTGTGAAAAGGCATTTCGCCATCGTGTGATATTTGTCAAGCGTTTCTGAGAACAGTACTACGTCGTCCAGATATATGTCCAGTATTTCTGTAATATATGGAAAGGAATATATATCCCCCATGAATTTTCCGTTGAGCGCCCTATAGTCGATGACAACCCGGTATTATTATTGTCCTGAGGCATTAAGTTTCTTAGGGATTATTATTAGTGGTGAATTATAGGGTGAATTTGATGGTTCGATGATTCCGCTCTTAAGTTGTTTTTCGACTGCTTGCCGTACATCTTCGGCCGAATTTTGAGCCCGTCGATATTGTTTTCGCTGCAAGACTATATTTTCAGTCATGGTTATTCGGTGTTGAACCAAGTGGTTTGCTGTTAGTTTCTCGACATTAAGGTGGAATATAACTGGAAATTCGTCTGTCCATTGGGCAATGTATTCTTTTTCTTCATCAATTAAATAAGAGAGTTTGCGCACGGGTTTGCTCGTTCATAGCTACATCTTCATCTGATTCCGTGGGCTCTGAATTGCGACATCGTTCCCCTTGAATATTATAGTATTCAAAGGGGATGATTCATTGAGGGGGAAGAGCTAGCTCAACAACCTCATCCGAAGTTTTGATTTCTAATACATGACACTTCCCGTTTTTATTTGCGACTTCAGATTCACCAAAATATATTCCGTCTAGAGGCTTGATACGGCGTAGGTACCCCTCTCGTACTTCGGGGTCTGATACATCTAGCTGTTTCATTTCCGATTTTAATCTTTTTTTTTTCTTCCTTGGATCTTCGTCTACAAACGGAATTGGCGTTACTGGCTTCGAGACCAGTTTTCGGGTCCTTCCTGCCAGAAGGCACCGGAATTGCTCCGTGGCAAATTGGCGTCCTTTTTCTTTGTTTCAGAACCCGCATACGGCTTGTATGGGCATTATGGATATGAAAAATGATACTCTGGGTATGGGAAATGCGGGCAGGGATAGCCAGGATGGTATTTAGGGATTCTCTGGAACATTGGCGAAGGGTATACAGAATCTAAAACCGCATTCTGCATACCAGGTACCTTGAAAATACATTTCTGCTTGGGGTGGAGAGACTTTTCCTTATAGTGAGATCATTGGCTTGGAGGTCTGGCTTCTTTCGCCTTATCTGATTTATTTACCACATCCTAGGAGAGCTTTTGCACCACCCTATAGGTGGGGGCCGATATCTCTAAAGTGGAGTTATATTTCTTAACTTTTTTGATATGTTAAGCATACTCGTATGCTTTCGCTAAGTCTTTCAAACGACTTGTATCCACGAAGGTCACCATTTCGTCCAGAAGTCCGCGAATGAAAGCCATCAAGGCTATATCATTAACTGGCTTAATCATTAGTTCACTTCTGAACTTGCACTGAATTCTGTGTGCCTTTAAAGTGACCGTCCGTATCTTTTTCTTGCAAAGCATGCGTTGCCCTGCTCAACAGCTCGTGCGTTCTATCATAACAATCACTAACCGTTTCTTTCTTTGTTTTCGTAAATTTCATGATTTCCTGAAAATGCCATTGAAATCTCTTCGCAGGTGCAAAACGCTTCTTTAAATGTTTAACTAACTCATCTACAGTATTCAATTTCTCACAGCTCATACTTTCTTTCGTCACGCCTGTTAGTTTACAGGCACTATTTTGATAAAAGGAGCTCTATTATCTTACGGTATGTAGACCGCTCCATTAACTATGTCCTTTAAGTATTCTTTCAAGGGGATGTTATTTCCGTCAAAATGAGGTATGTGATCTGTAACTTGTTTTAGTGCGATTTGTTCGAGAAATGACAAAATTCGTCGCCTTGTATCGAGGTTCAACGGTGTGCTAACCGGGTTAATGTTAGAATCGAAACCGTGTATATCGGTTCTGTTGTCCGCTGTGCTGTCGGTCGAGTTTGTGATCTTTTTCAGATCCTTAATTAGCTCACTCAAAAAAAAAGGAACCTCCCTTAAAAAATCACAGGTGGATGGTGCTTAATGCTTTTCAAGAACTAGTAATGCTTGCTATATTTCCGAAATGACAATGAACAAATCGCTTTAGGCTATTAGTTGTTTTATCCTCTTATAAAAATAATCCAGATCACACTTGATATAAACTATTGTTTAAGTTGAGCGGTCTGAACATTGGGGAATTACTAATACTACCGCTTCAGCCTTAGCAAACAACTTATTAAGTTCTTCCGCGAAAATTATATTTACATATGAAATTATTCTAATTTGAATTAATATTTTTTCCCTAAACGGGATTATTCCTGATAATGATCTACTTTACTGTACATTTTCTTATCTATTCTGATGACAGTTTACAATTTGTAGGCAAACATTAAATAATTAGGAGTAATTTACTCAATCTCAGGGATATTACTTACCATTCCTACAATATACGGTATCTTAATATATGTTTTCATACATCTTCATACTTAATTTTTATAGAAGTTTGTTTCACTAAATGAAAAATCAAGCTTAAAAATTTAAAAGGGGTAGTCTTAGACCAATAAAGGTGCCTTATATCATATGTTCTGTTGATCAAAAAACGGGTGTTTTTTATTTTTTGGGGGGAGGTTTTTCAAAATTCCTATACTTTTTCATTTTATTCCCTTGTCTGACCACTTTTTACGATATGTAGGCAAATCTAAACAATTTTTTATCAAATCTGTCAGAAAATAGGGGAAAAAATGCATAGTTTTTTATTCATAAAATGGAAGCTTTTTGGGGGGTGAGTAGACAAATGGAAGGAACTTTAAGTTTGCTAAGCCACCCTATTGATTATGATATTTAAAATTATGTAGTGATGTTTTGCAGCATGAGGGCTGAAAATGCATTGACCGTGAAAGGGGGAAATTTTTCTGATGAAAAAGGAAGTGAGTATCATTTAGTTTTTTTATTTCTCTACAAAGCGAATCGTCTTTCCAAAAATTGACTTAAATATATATATATATATATTTCATAAAAAATACTCATAGGGGTATTTCAACCTTAGGAAGCAACCCTATACTAAAATGTTAATTCTACGTTATGTACATCATGACTAGAAACGTTTTCCATGTGGTAACATTCCAAAAAATTCAAGATTTCCAAAAAAAACTTTGCTTATTTCTGTTTCATGTGAAATATTCGGGGGTGGGTTTCACCCCTTTAAACCGAATATCCACAGAAAAGAAAAAATATGTGTCGCTTACTTTTTTGAGTACTATAGCCTATATCAAGGAAAATAAAATCGGAGGCGGACACCTGCGTTAGGTTCCTTGTCAGCCCTTAGCTGTTATATTTGAGTAGACGCTGCTAAATTACGTACCGGCACGATGCATTTTTTCTATGTGCTGTTTTGCGGGGAGGTGAGAGAGTAGGCGTGTGATGCGCTTTTCCCTCTCTCTGTCTACTGCTCACTTCGCTGTGAGCCCACTTTAGCACATTAAATTGCACACATAAAAAAACACGCCGTCTATTTCGGTTCACACATGTGATCGCTAACAAAATGGGAATAAGTTCGCACTCTAGCTTGGCATTAGGTATTCAAATTTTCCTTTACAGTTACACCATTCTAATTAAAGTATTGTTTTTATGCCGCGTAAGACCCCTTACAGTACAACTATGTAGGCCGAATGAGGCCTTACTATTAGTCACCAAATTTTACTATCAAAGAATTATAGGCCTCCAAATAATAGTAGAATTTCTTTGTAGCTGAGCTGAGGCACTAATATCAAATCAGTAATTCACTATTTATCGCACGCGATTCCAATAGTCGGAAATAAGTGCCGCCAGAAACTTAAATACTGAGAGCAATTGTCTCGAATTAAATTCATATAAGTGACCATGCGTGGGATATTGGATAACTAAAGGGCTATAACTTCCTGCGAACCACGATGCTTGTTAGGTACGAGATCATCATTTTTAATATTAAGAACCTGTGAACGAGCTCTAACTACTCTAATGTAGCGGAGGTTTAAGCTACCAAATTAATTTTACTAATTTATTCAATTTTGTGGGATCGTGATTAACATATTATTAATTCAAGGCCTTTCCTTTTTCGGCTGCCCTGTTACCGTTAAACGTCAATAATGAAAAGATTTTCTTTTGAATAACTGACGCCTTGACAAGGATTAGATTTCTCGCTTTTAGGATAGGCTGTAACTTGTCAGGTTTACATCTTTCCCTGTAGAGAACAGCACTGGGCCCCATTAGCCTTTTTTCTTCTGGATGTACTAAGCTGATTTGTAGAATTGACACATCCTTCACGGTAGGAGAAGATCGCTGCTGGTTTTGAATGTAAATGGCTACACGTCTGTAGGTTTTTATGTCACTTAAATTCGCGTTCCATCTTCTGTCGGCTGGAAATCCGAAGGTGTTTTACGACCATTTGTAGATCTCTCTGGGTGATTCCATTAAAGTTGTCAACTCAGGTTCGAGGATGCCGTCATTCGATGCCGTCCCGGTGCGTCCGAATTTGATAGAAACGTAGGTCCGTTGGTACCCTTTGAAGGGTGACGTACATTGATATCTAATAAAACATAAGGGGTCAGATCGGTTTACCGTTCGAAAGCTTCGTCCCTGACCGATGACTAACTTTAATTACACAGGACCACAAAATCTAAACCCTTGCAACAATAACTAGACTAGGTGGGTCTTATATTCTGGGGGGTCGCTGAATTTGAATCCGTTCTCCGCTTGGTCTCATCAAGTCAGGGTCAAGGTAAATTCAAGATCAAACCAAACGGACAACGGATTTGAATTCAGTGACCCCGAAAACCTATATGTACCCTGACTTAACTGGTTAGCGATGAATTTTGTAAGTTTGGCCTTGAACTGACCTTGACTCTGACCTGATGAGACCAAACGGACAACGGATTCGAATTCAGCGATCTCGAAAATATAAGACACACCTAGTCTGGTCCGTGTTGCAAGGGTTTAGGTTTCGTGGTCCTGTGTTATTAATGACGTCACAGCCCAGCTCAGTTATGCGTCGAGTGCAGACGGGGAAGAGAAACAGTGTTTTTTCGGATTTCTTAGAACTTCTAGTCGGTAAAAGAAGTGGTAAAGGACTACTATGAGAATGTTGAGTGTGACCGAATTGAATATACGAATGCATAGGTGAGGCAGGGCATTTTTGCAAGCATTGCTAATTTTGATTGGATGTTCGTTGTGAAGCGACAATTTGGGAAGAAATCATGGAAGGAAGCTGTATTGCCAATTTATTTGATTTATTTCAGTAGTTTATAAATTTTTATTATCTTCAATTCATAATGTTGAAAATATTTCGTAATACCAAGAAATTGTTAATTAGGCAGCAGTAATTTAAACATTACTATTAACTGTTAATAATTATAGGTCAGATCAGCTGTCAAAATAGGTCGTTTGATTACATAGGAAGAACGTTGGGAGATAAGAAAATGAACTTGCACCGCGAGCGAATTGTTCGATGCAGTAGTAAATAGGTACAAGCATCAAATGGTGTCTGTATGTGTACTCTGCAAGCAATGATTCGTATTGTCGTCTTTTCCCTTTCCTTATCGCTGGTTCTGACGTCTTGCAAGTACAGGACGCAGAAGAGGACCGATAAGTAATAATATTTTTAATAAAAAAATTATAATATAAAATATGATTATATTATTTTTGAATATTAATTTTTGAAGTAATATTTTGACGATAAAATTACTTGATTTCTTCGAAAAGGTCGAGTAGAACATAAAAATGTGTCTTTCGATATTATTAGTTAATTTTATAAACAAAGGATTTAAACAAATGTTCGGTCTGGACGTATGAAAACAAAAAGGAATAATTTTGATTTTAGTTATTCTTAGATGATAAGCAAATCTTAGTAATACGAATTTTTGATTTGATATACTTTATAAATTTTATAAACGAAAAACAATATCGTGCTTCGAACACCATTTTGATCAAAACGCGAACTTTTCTACATTATTTTTTATTCACTTTAAGATTTGATCCTTATTTTGCATTGGATTTGACTCTCAGCTACCCTGAAAAATGCACCATTTCAATAAATTTATATTACTACAATTCATAATTCCCATTAATATTAAAACAGACGTATTTTCATTCTTCTGTTTTTTTAATCAAAGAAAAAGTGCGCATCCTGTAAAAAACAATTTTGTTATTACATATTTGATTGCATCTTGTATCGTTTTTACAAATATTTCATTTGTTCATTTTGAATGTTAATTTATACGATTAGAATCAAAAATACGTTGAATCAAATGTTATTCTAGCTTAAATTTAGTTGATTTATGTTTTTTGTAGCTTGTGTCGTTTATCCAAAAATTTAATTAAATTATTTTTGATTCTGTTTTTCACAAATCAAACCAAAACTAGGCATCCCCTCAAAAAGTTACTCCTAACAAATTTGTAGATATTTTTTTAATGCTCAATTTTTCGTGAATTCGTCTTTTTCCTTATCTTATATGGTTCAACCCCAAAATGGAATTTTTAATTTTAAATTATTTTTTTGTGCGATCGAAATATTAATTTTCGATTTTTCGAGAAAATTACAAAATTTATTATGACATTTTCGTAGGGTATTTAAAAATACACGTTTTTATTTTCAAGACTTTTTTGCATATCGTGCATTCTTTGGCTTAAAATATTCATTTCCTATGTTTTTTTAAATTTTGTAAATGCTTTAACTCCGGTAATTAATTTTTTATTGAAATTCAATTCTCATCGAAAATGTCTGGCTAACGAACCTGACCTTCAGTTTAATACTGTAAAAGAGTATATATAACCAAATCCAATCCAATATGTAAATTCTTACGAAAGTTATCGTGCTGACAAACTAAAAATCTACAGCCACAGAAACGCACACACACATACGCATACACACACGCACAGCCCATAAGACACATTTGCAAAAACCTGTTTTTTGGGTTTAGAAGGTCTCAAAACGTGCATATTTGACAAAAACAGAGAGGGGGTGGGATCATATTTAATACAAATCTAATACCTTCTGTGATAAGAATGAAAAAAATTTGAATTTTTGGACCTTTAAATCTATAATAATTGCACGACCTTTTTGAGAAGGCATAAAAATACTTTTTCCGTAGTTTTAGTTGAAATACAATTAAGCTAGCCTTTTATTATCCACAGATCAAAAGTTGCCATTTACATTTACAAAAACTTTGAAGATTATCCTCCTTGCTCTCAATATTTGACTTGGTTAATGTATAATTATGCAGTCCATGTGTCAAAAACACCAGTTGAAATCTAAATTTCTTAAAAGTTTACATGGAAATAAGTTTTCAGTTTATCATTTATTACGACTGTTTTTGTACTATTATTTTTTTAATAATATTAATGTGAGACCTTTTCAGATGTTAAAAAATTGTCAGCCTTATATGAAAAAGAATACCTGAAGAAAAAAATATATATTTCAAAATCTTTCAGGATGACCATTAAAATTCTACAAAAAAATTCCTGGTCATTTTCCGGTTTTTTTGTTGTTCGAGAAAATATTTACCGATGAATTCTCTACACTTAGATCAGAAAAATTTAACTATTTATTTATTTTTAATTTTAATTAAATAATTAAAGAAGCCTCAGTGTATACATGACGCAACCAGAAGGTGATGTCGTAAAACTTGTAAATAGGCTACGTCACTTCAAACTTGAAAAAAACAAGGTTATTTGCATTCTTAGTATACTTCACCTTCATTTATTCACGTTAAAAATAATACCACAGAAAAATCACGAAATTCGATTAAACATGTCACCAAACCCTATAGCCTTTAAAATTAAATAATTTAGAATTTGAACCCTGAAAAATTATTAAATCTCGAAACGGAAGGACTTTCTTTCAAATTGTTTCGTAGCCTATCAATTTTTTAACAAAGTTTTTAAAATATTTTTGCTAGCATATCTACTGTGAAAAATGTTGGCACATTAGAAATAGACCGATTATTGTTTTAAACTATGTACAGTATTAGATCGCAGGAACATTGATTTCTTCCAGAATTTCGCAGTTTTCATCTGCTGACAAATGTGATAACATTACACTCATACTGACCGATGTAGTCTTTGAATATTTCTATGAATATATCATATGTGCCTTATAACACTCTTGCAAAGAATCATGTGCCATATCACTCTTCTGCACATAATCATGTCCTTTCTCTTCTCTCAAATCGCATTACAAAATATCTCAAATATAATTTAATAGACTTCTAACGTTGGCCCCGAGGTTGAAGGGTTCTTCAACGGTGCTCAGCATTAGCGCTTACGTATTTTTGGAATTTTAAAGTTTAGCGCTTATGCCCTTTTGTTATTCCAAGCGTTGAAGCTCATTTTCTTTATGAATTCCAAACTTGAGCAATTATGCTCTTTTTGAGTTATACATTTTAGCGCTTATTCTTTTTTACAGGGATGTGAATCCCTGTGCATCGTCGTTCCGGTCCCAAATCGGATCCGGGCCGGAACGGAACAAGAAACAAGATACATGTTCTTATTCCGGATGAGAATGATTCCGATACGGGACGTTTCAAGGCCGGAACGTAAGCAGAACCAAAAACGGTGCAAATTCGCTCCGGTTCCGAACCACGCTATATACGTACACTGTACTAAACTTACACAAGCAACACCATGTTAAATTACTTTAGCATTACTTCATGAATGAATTAATTAATCGATTTTCTAATATGATTATGGGTTTGAAATTGAGAAGTTTAGAAAGCCATAAATTAAAGAAATTTCATTGATAGATTGGTAGATTTGCCTCAATTCCGTAACGATGGAGTTTTTTGAGTCTCAAAATACGGATGTTTACCCCAAAGTTGTATTCTGAAACTCAAAAAAAACCTTCTCGTACATACGTTTCATGGAAATTTAACAATTGAATAAAAATTTTAAAACTTGTGTAAGTTTTTGAGTTTTGACTTCAAATTCGTGTTGTATTACTTAAAAACTCACTTCTTAGTGTCATTCGTGGAAATCCACCAATTAAATAGAACGTCCAAAACTCAGACTACTTTTTTTAATTTTAGAATTTTGTAATAAACTTCGTATTTTAAGTCTCAAAAACTCCCTCCTTTTTTGAAATTCATAGAAATCTACTAATTTAGTAATATTTTACAAATTTGTCAATTTTTCGAATGTTGGCTTCCGTTTACGTTATTGAATGTTAAAGTACGCATTTTTCTTCTGTGATACCTTTTTTGGTTTTGGCGACAGGCGTGGAGGTGTGACTGCGGTGAAAGGTGGTAAGGGAGGTGAGTGTCGTCAAGGGTGTTTGTCTGGTAGTGTGGAAGCTTTATTGTAAGGTTGAAAGGGCTAAGACAGAAGTTGAAAGTGCTAATTAGGAGGTTAGTTGCCGAGGACGGAAAAGAGAGAGGGATGATGTTTGTCTGGTAGTGTGGGAGCTTTTTTGTAAGGTTGAAAGGGCTAAGACAGAAGTTGAAAGTGCTAATTAGGAGGTTAGTTGCCGAGGACGGAAAAGAGAGAGGGAAGATAGACACTATGCCACCATTTTTGTATTGAGGAGCCCAGTGAGTTCCATTAGAGGGCAGCAGCAGGTAGAAAACAACCCCGGTGCTGATGATCTCATGGAGGTTGGCGAAACAGGGATGGGGAAGGGTGATGCCGGAAATTATACCGATGATGGCGAAGTGCAGGTTACTACGCCAGGGAACTTGGGGTCGGGAGAGAAGGAAGAGGGAACAGCTGACAGAAGGACTAGATGCGATGAGGGGGGGGCAGGACGACAGACAGTAAAAGATCAAGGGAAGAAGAAGGGTATGAGCAGAGAGAAGAGAAGTTGCGAAAAAAGGTTGAAAAAAAGTCTTCAGCGGAGCGGAATAAGGAAAAAGGGAAAGTCAATCTAGAGAGTTTGGAAACTCTCATTAAAGGGATTCGAGAGGAAACGAACCGAAGTCTGAATGGCATGCAAAAGCGAGTCGATGAGGTTTATGAGCAAATAAGGAAAGTTAGAGAGAAGTGGGAAGAATGGGAACTGAGAGAAAATGTGATATGGAGAAGTTGGAAAAAAGAGTGAGAAAGCTAGAATGTAAGTCCTACGTTATAAAGAAAGGAGTAAGAGAATGGGAGAGAATAAAAGAAGTGAATGAGAACGTTATCCTAGAAAAAGTGAGAATGAGGGCCAGGAGGCTAGGACTTTGTTGGAAATATTGGGAGAAACAGGATGGATCATTTGCAATGGGAACTTGGCAGGGGAGGAGGAAGGCAAGATCACGTTTGCAGGAAAAGGGGAAACAGTAATAGACTACATTCTGGCCGAGGACAGGATAAGGAGGCTGTTGGAAATAATGGAAGTAGGGAACGAAATAGGGTCAGAACCCTTCCCGGCCATTGCAACGTTGAAATGCGAGAATTGGAGAAGAGTGGGAAGGAAGAAGGAGGGAGCGACAGGGAAAAAAGCAAAGATGGGCAATTGGGGAGATGATGAGCTAAGAGAATACACGGACAGAATGGATGAAGAGAATGTTTAGATTGAAGATAGGGGAGGCGTGGATGAGATGCTGTGTACGATGAGGGGAAGGGTAGGGAAGATAGTGGACGAAATTAGGCCAAGTGAGGAAGAAAAAAGGAAGTAGAGAGGATGGTGGGATGTGGAATGTTTAGAGAGTAAGGAGTGTATGAAGTTATCGTTAAAGAGTTCGAGAAGAGGAGAGATAGGCAGGAAGGAGTATGTTAAAAGAAAAAGGGAACACGAGAAATTGCTTGATGTAAAATGACAGGAGGTGAAGGTGAGGTACATGGAGGAGGTAGAGAAAGCAATAAAGGAAGGAAGAGAATGGGAGGTGATCAATGGGGAAAGGAGTGGATGGAAATAAATCAATGACGAGATAAGTATGGATGAATGGACGGTATATTTATAGAAATTGCTAGAAGCGGTGGATAGCATGGTGAGGGGTGAAGGTAGAAAGATGAAGGAGGGAGGAATGGAAGGTGGGAATGAGGTGACCAGTGAGGAGGTGAATCAAGCAATTGAAAAGTCAAAAAGAAACAAGGCGACAGAAGAGGATGAGATGGAGAATGAAGCGTTGAAATTTGGCGGACGAAGGGTTAGAGAAGAGATTTGGGAAGTATGTAATAGAGTATGGAGAGGGGAAGGATGGCCGAAGGAGTGGAGAATAGGTTTGGTAGTTCCTTTAGCAAAGAAAGGAGGGGCTAGAAAAGTGGAAGATTATAGAGGAATCGGTCTCATGCCAGTAACATATAAAATTTACGTGGAGGTGCTTAGGAAGAGATCAGAAGAG
>CAKNWT010193760.1:0-11964 GCA_932066315.1 Andricus coriarius
GCGCAGACTATTGTTAAATTTTTTCAAGAAGGCGGGATTTCTTGACATGTTTCAGCCAATCCGAAGTGAAGTCGTTCAACTTCCTGAAAAACTGTTTTCTTGATTGATTTACGACACTAGGCGACAGGCTGGGTTTTCACTGATATCTGTTTCGGCGACCTTACCGCAGCAGGGGTCTTTTGCCCACAGACAGGTCAATGGTAGAAAATTTAAAAACTGTCAATTTTACTTCAAATGGTGGAAAGATTCGCAGGCAGCCACTAAAATACGTGCCGTTTCTCTGTCACCTACTTTAGCAGCATTTAAAGCTGAGGCAAGCTTAAGTGACATAATCTATCGCTTTGGTTCGGATGACGTCGCTTCTGCATCTGAATTTATACAAGAAGCAAAAGATTGATCTATAGACATGGGTGCTGCGAAATCGGGGTCTGTTACCTGTCGTCTCTCTTCTAGCGAAGTACTACTAAAACTGCATGACTGCTGCATTTTCAAAATATGAACTGAAATGAAGAAAATATAAATTTTAAATTACTGGAAGACATAATAAGTAAATAAATTACACATATGTAAGGAACCAATTCAAAGTACAGTTAATTTAGACTCGCCTGCAGTGTATTTTGTTAACAAATATGTCTCGTTTTACACCATAAATGTACATCTTTGTTAGATACTCAGCGCCTGCTCCTGTTCTGAATGAAGTCTGTATTTGGAGTGAAGAATTGGTTGCTTCCAATACTATTTTTTTTTAAATGATTTTTTTCGTTTTTAACCCAAGCAGTTGAAAAAATCGTTTTACACAAAAAGTATTGAAATCAACCAATTTCGCATTTCAAATGCAGATTTTATTAAAAACAGGAGTGGGCGATAAGTATCTAACAAAGATGTAAACTGAGGTAATTCAATTTTCAGGTTAGGCCCTGGTTCCAGGCCTTTGATGGCCTTTTACTTGGTATGATATGTAAAGCTGTGGAAAAGCACAATACGTAACTTACGATTATAAATTGTTGAAGAAAACAACGTTTGTAAATGTCGATTACAGCACTGACATTTAAAATATTTGATTTACTGATGTACACTGAATTTAGAATTTCGTAAACAAAAACTTTAGGTCAGCCCACTTGAAAAAGTGGACGTACAAAAGGACGTATAAAAGGACGTACAAAAGTACGCACAAAAAGACTTCCCAAATTGGGATACAAAAGGACGTACTTTGGTACGTCCTTTTGTACGTCCTTTAGTACGTACTTTGGTACGTCCTTTTGTACGTCGTTTCTGACGTAATTTCTTACTCTAAGAAAAGTGCCTAAAGATTATTTTTTTGAGTTTAATGCATTAAAAATATTTATCATGCATTCAGCTTGTTCATTAGACAAATAGCATAATAGCATAATTGGTTGACGCTAAAGAAAACACCATAGAATTGATATACGTTGAAAAAAATGTATATTTTGGAATCACAAAATTAACACAGTTATACACAACATAAGAAACTTGAGAAATTTATATGCTATTAGAGAGACAACGAGCTCACGCCGTAGTAAACAAATATACACAAGAATAAGAAACCTAAAAGATTCCTTAAAAACAATCGGATATTGCAGAATATCCCATTTTGTATGCTGAAAATAACTAAAAAATATTTGCATTACACAAAAAGTATTAAATAGACAATTTTGAATACAGACTTGATACAAAACTGGAGTCGGTCCTAAGTATCTGGCAAGGCTTTAATTCTAAAAGTTGTGAAGTAAAATGATTCAATTCCATGTTGAATTTAGGGCCGGGTTACAACGCCCTTAAAACATGTTAAGAACTTAATTGAATAACTTCATTTTGAAATTCATCATGGTTTTCGTAAGGCGTGTCTATGGAAACTTGGAAAGGAAGGAACAGAGATATGTTCGTAGCCCACAGAATCCTGAAAGTGATATATAAATTCCATAAGACTGAACTTCTTTTACAATTTTCAACATTATCATTATCTACCAAGATTTTCCAAGCAATTCGTATTTCTCTAGTTTCTTTTAAGGGCACACATATCCGAAACCTACCTTACCGACATTTTTTTGGAAAATCTTGTGTCCACATTAAACAAGATATCGAGCTTAAACCTCAGGGAATTAAATATAATTCACTAAGGAACGTTTTTACGGGCTTCAGTTTTTATAATCACAAAAAGTATATATTTTTGAAAGAATTTTTCTTCTTATATATTCAAGTTAGGACCATGAACACATTCCTTAATAACTTGTATTTAAATTTCCAAATTTTCAACTCGATATCTCATTTAAGGTAGAGGCAAGTTGTTGGAAAATGTCGATAAGGCAGTAATCTCGTACAAGTCTAGCTTGCATATAAGGATAACAATTGAACTATTGAACAGTGAACACTTAACTGAAGTTCCTTGATATTTTTCTTCGAAACGAATCATTAATACGACTGAACTTTAATTACATTTAAATATACTTAATTATATTTTGGAATCAAAAAATCAACACAGTTATACACAGCAATACGAAACTTCAGAAACTTATGTTATTAGAGAGCCAATTGGCTCACAACGTATATTTTCTGTAAAGGTTACACGTTTTTCTGATCTATATAACGCTCTATTAGAATAATCTTAATCACAATAACAATGTTATATTGAAATTATTTATTGATATAAAATTCAAAACGAGTATTCAAAAATCCTAAATATGCCATTTCCGAACCTATTAATTTCCTAAATGGAATACTTTCAGAAATATTAGTAATTAAACAAAATGGTCAACATAGTCGGGTTTAATCCATATTTTTATGAAAGCAGGAAGAATATAACCAAACTTAATTTTAATGCACTATTGAAGAGTAAGAGGCAGCTTTAGAGAAAAATTTTCAGAGAAAATTGGGTTAGGTCAAAATTATTTGTCCTTTTGAAATTTCGTGCTTTTCTTTAATCTTACTGAAAAATCCCAGTTTAAAACCAATATATTTTTTAGATTTGATTCAAAATTATTTGTTTAGGATGTGTTAAATAAACAAATTTTTACTGTCAACAGTTTTTAAAATAATTATTTTTGATGAAGCCTAACGAGCCGAATTTCGGACTATTTCTTAAGAAATAAAATGAGCTTGTGTTTAATAAGATTGCATAAAAATTACAATTGTTTAGTACGTTTAAAGGAAAACACGAAATGTGAAATAACTATCACTAGACAAATAATTTGAATACAAATTAATTATTTCTATGAAATGTATTGCTGCCAGTTAAAAGATGCATTAAAATTAATGCGCCTTCTGTTTTTCCTGCTTTTACAATCCGTTCTGTACTTTAATGACATGTTAGGGATAGTGAATCCTTAAGCCAGTGTGATTGAAATTTTGTTTAGTAATTTCATAGAAATTATGTGAAAAACATTATAGCGGTATGAATGTTTTGCAAAGTATCAATGTACCCAACATTTTTGCGGGTAATACGTAATACTTAGTTAATAAAAATGCAGATGTGGAACAGCGCATAGGTACTCGGTCTCACGTACTTTCATGTGAACGCACACTTTAGCAATATCACTAGTTAATACAGCTGATTCTTCAGTGTCAATCTTTACGATTATTTTTAGCATGCCGCATTTATTTTGTAAAGCATCGATAGTGTGAATTTTTTGAACGATAGTACATTCTTTGGCAGTGTCTACGTCGACTATGAAACTATTCAGTCTCACATATAGGCCGTTAAACAACTGAGCAAAAGAGTTATTCGAACGCTGATTACTCTTTACTGACGACAAGTACAAACAGCCATTTTTTACTATTTTCTTATAAGATACAGCTCGTTGAGGCGTCAGGTTTAATTCCTCAAACCACAATCTAGAAGAAAGCTGTAATGTTTTTTAGCCATGCTTGCCCCAGTGAATGCACAATAGCGTTTTACGCTGACTGAAGGTATGGGACGAGGAGAAAGAGGTGTTGAAGGAAGTGCAGGGGAATTTGTTTCGTAGGAAGTAGGGGGGCGAGGGTAATGCAGGGTAGAGGAGTGGTGAAGGTGCTGTACTGGAACGTAGCAGGGATAAAGAAGAAGGATGAGGAGTTCTGGAGATATATCCAAGAGTTTGATGTTGTGGGACTGGTAGAGACGTGGGTAGAAAGGAAAGAATGGGATAGAATAGAGCCAAATCTGCCAAGGGGATGTAGGTGGAGACTCCAGGAGGCGGTCAGAGTGAAGAAGAGAGGAAGAGCTAGTGGGGGAATTATAACCGTTGTTAGAGAAGGATTAGAGGAAGTAGTTCATGGAAAGGAAGAGGGGAAGGGAGTGCAAATGAGAGAAGTAAATATAGGAGGGGTAAAGTGTAAGTTTGTGACAGTGTACAATAAGGGTGGGATGGAAATAATCAAAGAAAGGGTGGAAGACTTGCTAGGCGAAAGAGAGGAGGGTATGGTGGTACTGGGTGGGGAGTTTAATGCGAGGATGGGGAGGGAAGGAGGCCTTTACAGGGAAGGGAAGAGCTTTAAAAGGAAATCAAAGGATAAGGTAATAAATAAGGAGGGGGAGATTCTAAGGGACTGGGTGGAGGATAGAGGCTGGGCGGTGGCGAATGGTATGGCAACTGGTGACGAAGAGGGAGAATAAACATATGTAAGTAAGGTGGGGGTGTCGTTGATAGACTATGTAGTCATGAATACGTATGGGTGGGAGGAGACGGAAAGATTCGCAGTGGAGGGGAGGGTGGAATCGGACCATCAGCCATTGGGGCTGTGGATAAGGGGTGAGACTGGCGGAAGGCAAGGGAGGGAAGAAGGGTCGATAGAGGAGAGGGTGAGCTGGACGAGGGAGGCGATTGAGAGGTATAAGGAGCAGTTAAGGAACTTGCGTTTTGAAGGGGAGTCGGTGGAGGAGTTGTGGGAGGATTTAAAAGAGAAAGTTAAAGGTTGCATGCAAAAGAAGGTATTTAAAAAGAACAAGAAAGGAATGGTGTAGTCGTGGTGGGATAGGGAATGTAAAAAGATGAAAAGGAAGGTGAAGAGGAAGTACAAGAAGTGGAAAGAGGGTATAGCGAAAAGGGAGCAGTACGTAGAAATGAGGAAGGAATTTAGATTGATGAGTAAGAAAAAAGAACAGGAAAAAGAGAAAGATCTGGAAGAGGAGTTAGGAAATGTTAAGACAGAAGGGGATGTGTGGAAGATAATAAATAGGTTTAGAAAGCGTAGAGTGGGGATAAGAGAGAAGATAGGGAGTGAGGAGTGGAGGGAATTTTTTAAAGAATCATTTCAGGGCTCAGATTCAAAGAAGTGGGATGGTGGGAGTAGAAGAACGCGGGAGGCAGAGATGGAAGAGTTGGGTGATGAGGAGATAGAGAAACAGATAAGGAAATTAAGAAGGTCAAAAGCAGCAGGGCTGGATGAGGTAGAAAACGAAGCATGGCTGTTTAGCACACAAGAGGTTAGGGAGAGGCTGAAGAAAGTAGTAAAGATAGTATGGAGGGGGGATGGATTCCCAAGAGGGTGGAGAGAAGAATTAATAGTGCCACTGTACAAGAAAGGAGACAGGAACAGGCAGGAAAATTATAGAGGAATTACGCTAATGAATACGGCGTATAAAATATACGCGATGGTGGTGGCGGAGAGGCTGCGGAAGGATGTCGAGGGGAAAGGAATATTGCCGGAGACGCAGGCGGGCTTTAGAGCACGTAGGAGTACTGTCGACAATATCTATGTTCTGCAGCACGTGGTGGATAGAGAATTAGCAAAGAAGGGGTCAAGAGTGTACGCGTTTTTCGTGGATCTCAAAGGCGCGTTTCCTCCGGTGGATAGGGGAAGATTGTGGGAGGCGGTGGAGGATAGGGGAGTGGAGAGAGGCCTGATCCAGAGGGTAAGGGAGATATATGAAGAGACCAAAGATAATGTAAGAGGAGGGGAGGGGATTTCTGCTGGATTTTGGATGGATAGGGGGTTAAGGCAAGGGTGTCCGCTTAGCCCAATGCTTTTCGCAATTTTAATTGCGGATATGGAAAGTAAGCTGGAGTCCGGGGTGGTAGGAGGAGTCAGGATAGGAGGGTTTCGGAATTGGTCACTAGCGTATGCAGATGACATAGTGTTGCTGGCAAAAAGCGAAGAGGCCTTGAAGGAGATGATGAAGAGGTTGAGAAGATACCTGGATAAGAAGAGGTTAGAGCTGAATGCGGAAAAGTCTAAGGTTATGGTGTTCAGAAAAGGAGGTGGGAGGGATAAGGGAGGGGAGTGGAAGTGGAAGGGAGAGGCGGTGCAGGAGGTGAAAGAGTTTGTGTATCTGGGCTTCGTATTTCGGAGGAATGGAGGAGTAGATGGTCACATAAAAGAGAGAGTATGTAACGTGGACATTGGGGTTGGCGAGGAACACGCCTAATTATATTGTCAGGAGGGAGACGGGGAGAACGAGTATAGGGATTCTAGCGGGGAGTCGGGCATGTAAACATGAGGAGAAATTTTTGGAAGAGGGCGGAAGTGAGCTGATTAGGGAGTGTTGGTGGGAGAAGGAGAACGGGAGAGGGGGTGGGAGGATGGAGGCTGAAAGGGAATGGTATTTTAGAGCGATTGGACTACAGATGGATGAAGTGAGAAGGATGCATGAGGAAGGAAGGCAGGTATATGAGTTAGTTAAGAAAAACGGCATGGAGAGAGAGAAGGCAGCAGGGGAAGAGAGAATAAGAGAGTCAAGGTTTAACGGGAACTGCGTGTGGATAATGCCAAGGGCGAGAGCGCAATATTTGTGTGAGAAAGCAGAGAAAGGAAGTCAGGAGCTTATAGCGAGGATGAGATGTGGGTGCATGGAGGATTTTAATAGGTTCTGGCATGGGTGAAGGGAGTGTTGGGTAGGATGGAGAAGAAGAGAAGGAAGGAGGAATGGAGGAAGAAATATTGTAAATAGGAGATGAAGTAGATATAAGTAGTATGTAAATATAGTAAATGGTAGATAAGCATTAGCGAGGCGAAGCGAGAAAGGTAAGGCGATAATAGCGTGCGATCCCAAATATAAGGTATGGATGGATGTTAGTTTTAAGGCTTAGTTTTAAGGAAAATCATGTGTAAGGAAAGTGTAAGCAAGTCAATTTTTTAAGGCCAACCGGCTGAAGAATAAACGTTTATACTACTACTAATATCAAACATTATAAATTTTTCAATGCGATGGATTTTTAATGCCAAAAACAGGTTTAGCAGAATTTGCAGCTTGAATCATGTGTTCAATAGTATCTTTCATGTTTCTTTGCTTTGGAACTTTCTCTGATAGAGGATATTTTATGTTCCCGGACCGCGGATTGTTGGGTTTATTTTGAACCTACTCACCCGAATGGAGACAATGACCGCAACCGAACGAACCATTTAACTGGACAAATCCTTGCACTGGTGCTCTAGCTACAGAATCTACAGAGCAAGTCAATGGAAAAACTTTTATACTAATGTGAGAACCATTAACGATGCACTGAACACCTGAAGTTGATAGTTCATTCATGCTTTCAACAAATTGACCAAGAAATACGTTCATATTCGGCTTATCTTTTCCGAACCATGGACCCACTAATATTAATTATTTACTTCTCACACTGAAAGGTAACTCGTTCACCATTAAATATATCGGCCAAATAGAATAAGCTGAGCTTTTAAACAATGGCGCCCATCAGTATTAAAAGTTACAGTAATATAACGGTATCTGTCAGCGTCATTTAAATTATTTAAAAAATCTCGATATCCCTTTCCATCATAAATGTCCCGGATACAACCTTTTTCATAAACTCTATCTTTCATGATATACTCATAATATTCGCTGTTTGATCCTATTAGTTTTGAAATAGGCGACGAAACGTCAATTGTTACGAAGAAATCTTTATAGATGTAGTTTTTAACATCAATCTTCGTTTGACATACATTGAATTTTACGGAACAATCTGTTACAAGGTAAGACCGAGGAGGGAAATTTGTTAGGCGGGAAAACCGAGAAGGGGAAAACATCAGAAAATGGTAACAGTTAAGATAAAAGGCGACTTTATTGCCACTTACAATCGGAGATGGGTTCCCAGTTCGTGGCGAGAGACTGGTAGCCGAGACGAAGAGGTGTGATGTCCGGAAGAGGGTCCCAAAGGTGGACGCTGATTCTGGCCGATATCGGATCGGGTCGAAGGTATCCTTGGAGGCGTGAGCGTATCGAGAGAGCGGAAGAATATCCCGGGGTCCAGAGATCCCAACTGGAAGCGGCGTCGAAGGCCAAAAAGCGGGCACCACTATCGCGAAAGTAAAAGCAGCTTTCGCGAGCAAGAGACGAGAACGACTGACTTCGCGGCCGTGCTGTTGCTCGAGGTTTCGGGTCCCCCCGGGGGACTCCGTCGCGATTCGGGTGTAGCTCGACGGCCCCGTCGGGCACGGCTGTGTCTGCTCCCATTCCGTGGTAACATTTCTGTTACACCCCCCCCCCTTCCCCGTGGGGGTTTTGGTATATACCTGATTTTTTTGTCGATTTCCTTAGTTCTTTGTCAAAGTCTTGTATTGTTTCTTCGTCAATGTGGAGTCGTATTTCGCAGTCTTCGATCTCTACTAACAGTAGATTTTGTATTTCTTGGTTTATAGTTTCCCAGTTTCCTTGTATGTATGTTTGTTTGTCAGTATTTGGAGTTGTGAAGTTATTTGTGTGTCTGTATGGTCTTTTGTTGCAGAAAGTATCGCGTATTATGTAGATTGGTTTGGGAGTGAGTTTGTTGCAGAACTGGCAGTGGAATCCATCCGAGTATTTGTTAATGTTAAGTCTGATAGTTGTAGTGTTTGTTTCCATCTTGGTTTTCCAGTTGTCCTCCATGGTTGTTCTTTCCTGAAAAATAAATAAGGGTAGGGAAGCAAGGGTTTTGTATAGAGTCGAAATGTTTTACGTTTTTAAGGTATTTATTACATGTGTTTAATATATTGTTAGCATGTATTCGTAAGAACAGTTTTTAAGAAGGTTTTATCTTTATGATTATTTGTTCTGTTTCTTGTAGTTGTTTAGCCATTCCTTATATTGCCTGTCTCGTGTTTCTTTGTACTCCTTCCATTCCCTTGTTATTTGTTCCTCCTACTGTGCTCTTTTTTCTTCTTCTTCTTCTAGCTTTTTACGTTGTTTCTCCCTTAGGCGAAGTACATTTTGCCACGGGATTTCTCTCTGTTGTTGGATTCTTGTTTGTGTTTCTTCTTCTCTTTGTTGCTCTTCTCTTTCCCTTGTTATTTCGTTCTGTCTCTGTTCTTCTTTGAATGTGTTAAACTTTGTCCAAGTGATTCTATTGGCGTGTTTTAAATATTGTAGTGTTGCTTTCAGTTTTAAGTTTTTGATTGTAATTAGTTTATCTTCCGCCGTTGGTTCGTTTGTTTCTATGTATATTCCTCCTACTGCTCCCTCTTCCTCTTCTGTTTGTTGGCTTCTTACTGCTCGTCTCACGTGGCGGTGAGGGTGGTATTTTAATTCCTCCTCTTTTGCTCCGTTGAGCCTTTTGATTAACCAATCCCAGGCTTTGCATTTGCTCAGGTGATCGTCGAATTTTGCAACCTTTATTTCGTTTTGGCACAGGTAGCACCGGAGGTTTTCTTCCATATTTCTGAAAGTAAATTTTGTGCTGTCTGATTTGTCATTGGAGTCAGGTTGTATTGATTTTGTAATTGAGTTAATTTGTTGTTTCGTTTAATTTTTTGAGTTGGGTAGTTGAAATGGTGCCATAGATCCCTTGCCTTTTGCCGTTACTTACATCTAACTATCATAACCTAAATCTATTTAGCAGTATCTGTACTAGCGTTTTCTAGTTTAAAGTCGTTTACATTCCATTCACCTATAATTTTTCCTTTAAGGTTTTTCAATTCATATATCGTTGGGGAAATTTTCTTTTTAATAATAAAAGGACCTTCATACTGGTCGTATAGTTTTCCTGACTTTTTATCCGCTTTATTTGATAGTCTGGTTACCCTTTTCAAAACCCTATGGCCTTTTTTAAATGCTATGGGCCTTCTTCTCAAATTGTAACTGTTAGCTTGTCTTTCATTTGCTGTATCTAAATTTTTCTAAACCTCTTCTTTTATTATTTGTAATTTTCTTAATCTATCTGTCCATTTATCGAAACTTTGAAATTCTATCCCGCTATCAATTTCTAAATTTTTTCTTAGGGACTGGAGTGGTTCCAATTCACGACCCAAGTTTAAGAACGCAGCGGTAAATTGTGTTGATGAATTTTTACTGGTATTTATTGCAAATTGTAGGTCATCTATATATTCGTCCCAGGTAGAATGATCGTTATCTAAATAGGTTTTAATTATTTGTTTGATTGTTCTATTGTATCGCTCGGTTGGATTTGCTTGGGGGTAATATTTTGGGGTTTTCGTGTGCCTGATACCAAATTTCTCTGTCAAGTCTCTTAATGTTTTATTTACAAATTCCGTGCCATTATCTGTGTGGAGAATCCGCGGTGCTCCCCAACGCGAAATGACACGCTTATGGAATTCTGACTCTATTGTGATCCCGTTAGCTTTTCTTATCAGAATTATCTCTACCCATTTTGTGAAAATATCTACAAAAACTAATAAATATTGGTTTTTTCTTTTTTTTAAATAGGTAATGGTCCCATGATATCTGCAGCAATCATGGTCCATGGTTCTTCAACTATTCTTTTTCCCATTAGCCCTATTTTCGGTTGGTTAGTCGGTTTGGTTTTTTGACAGACTTTACAATTTTTTACATAATTGATTATCTCCGAATACATCCCTGGCCAGAAGTAGTACTCAGAAATTCTCGCATGTGCTTTTTCGGAGCCTAAATGTCCTGCTTGTATGTCATCGTGATTTTCTTTTAAAACCTGTATTCGTAATTTTTTGGGTACGACGAGTTTCCATGGGTTAGAATCTGGTAAGAGAGTAGATTTTAGTGGGTCAGTTCTGTAAGAATAGAGTTGCGAATCTCTTATTCGCCATTTTTCGTGTTCTTCCGGTCTTTTTGTCACTTGTCTGATTTTAGTTGAGTACCAGTCGTCTGTTTTATCGTTAACGTTTGCTTTTGGTTTTTCTACACTACAGGCTAATGCGAATGCTATATTTTTCGCTGGTTCTCCTGATCTCGAAAGAGCATCAGGGACGAAATTTGAACTACCTTTGCAGTATATGACTTTGTAGTCATATTCAAGGAGTTCTAGCGCCCATCTGGCTAATCGGCCAGTGGGGTTTTTTAAGTTATGGAGCCACTTCAATTCCAAGTGGTCTGTGATCACTTTAAAACTGTAACCTTCTAAATATGGCCTAAATTTTCGTATGGGCCAAACTACCGCTAGGCATTCTTTTTCGGATGCCGAATACCTAGATTCTGCACCATTAAGACTTCTACTAGCGTATGCGATTACGTAATTTACACCGTCTATTGTCTGTGTAAGTACGGCTCCTAATCCCGTATTACTCGCATCTGTTTCGAGTTGGAAGGGTTGAGTAAAATCTGGGCACGTTAATATAGGTGCTGACGTTAAAAGGTCTTTAATTTTTTGGAAAGCCTCATCCTGCTCTAATCCCCAATCCCATTGTTTATCTTTTTTAAGTAATCTGTTTATCGGTTCTATTATTTCGGCAAAGTGTGGGATAAATTTTCTGTACCAACTTGCCATCCCTATTATGCGCTGTAATTGTTTAATATTTTTAGGTTTAGGGAATTCTAGGATTGGTTGGATTTTTTCATCGTCTATTTGGAGTCCTTTGTCGTTAACTTTAAATCCTAAATATTTGATTTCCGAGCAGCCGAACTCGCATTTGTCTGGACTGATCGTTAAATTTGCACCATTTATTTTGTCTAAAACAATATTTAAATATTTTAAATGGTCTTCAAAATTTTGAGTTACAACTACTATGTCATCTAAATGACAAAAAACGTTTGGCTTCAGGTCTGGAGTAATTATTTTGTCCATAAGTCTCTGGAAAGTGGCTGGAGCATTGGTTAAACCAAATGGCATCCTTTTAAATTGATAC
>CAKNWT010193764.1:0-12137 GCA_932066315.1 Andricus coriarius
GCTAGCGTGTCGTATCTCCATTTAAAAATGCATAGAGATACGACACTCTAGCGAAGCATAATACAGTTGATACGATCTGTTTTCGAAAAAATTGGTTAGTGACTTCTTCTTCGGGACAGTCGAAATGTGGTTATTCCTAGCTCTTTACTATAAACGTAGAACGTTATACACCGGTAGTAGAACTGATAGTCCGAAAATGTTTTGAAGCCGAGTACAAGAAGAACCGACCATAAATGCAAACTCCAGCAGGCAGTATATCACCCATTTACTGTTAATAGAACAGCAGTAATAGTTTTGAGGATTAGAAATATCACACACACGTTATAGCATCGATATAAATCAGACATGCTGCGCAGAAGAGGAAAAAAGTAATAAAGTACCAGCCAAAACGCTATAGGGGTCAATTGACCCCTGCCGGTAACCGACTATAAAAAGTCGATTTTTTTTAAAGTGCGCATCCAATATTTCCGAAAAAATCGACAAATAATCCTATTTATAAATAATTAAAAGTCACTAAACGCCATCTCGCTGCAAGCAACCGCTACGGAGATTTACCACTTCAAAAATCGAAAGGGGTCAACTGAACCCTCCCGGTACTTCTAGTGTTAACGGAATATTCCGGGTATAGACCTGGCAACTCCCTACTATATGTCCAAAAAGTTTAGGCAGCTCGATTTTTGTGCAGATTTTCATGAAAATCTCAGAAAAAATTCTAAAAATATGAGACAACATGCATGTTGCGAGTGAAGGTTTTTTCAATACTGATACAGAGTTTCAAAAATTTCAGATGATTAGCGATTATTTCCGGGCGAGTGAAACGTGAAAAAGCATAATAATCTTATCATCATTTCAAAATACTCAACTTTGAATGGCTGTAAGTCACTGAACAAAATTATGAAAAATCTGCCAAAAATATATGGGTTTCGATGATCCTTTCTGTGCCCAGTGGTAATATTTATAGTCAGAAATAATTATTCGTTAATAAGTTATTGTTAAAAGAGTGGGGAGGTGTTTACTCCGGAACTAAGGAACGCACCGAGATGATTCTTGAAGCAAATTACACATTTTCGGCTTTTGACAATGTTGTGCGTATTATCAATGAGCAAAAAGTTGCACTTAAATGTTTAAAAAATTATATTCTTCTTGGAAAAATACAAAAGGCTTAACGATAATCGAGGCTATCGCACGTTCAGTGTGAGACCTTTCAGGCGCTATTGCTACACGTGCAACACGACTTTCTCTCACCCACACACCGTTACACAGCCTCTAACACCTGATGCAAAAAAAAGGGATACGGTTGCCTCGATTATCACAAAGTCTTTTGTATTTTTCCAAGGAGAAAACAATTTTTTAAACATTGAAGTGCAACTTTTTGCTCATTGATAATACGCACAACATTGTCAGAAGCCAAAAATGTGTAATTTGCTTGAAGAATCATCTCTGTACGTTCCTTAGTTCCGGTGTAAACACCTCCCCACTCTTTTGTCAATAACTTATTAACGAATAATTATTTCTGACTCTAAATATCACCACTGGACACAGAAAGGATCAACGAAACCCATAAATGTTTGGCAGACTTTTCATCATTGTTTTTGTAAGCCGGTGCCGAAAATTCGATAACGAACATGGTTCGTTTCTCGAAGTCACGAATAGCCATGTCAGGCCTCAAGTGCGCAACAGAAACAATTGTCGAGAATATGAAGTTCCAGTATATACGACACCTCTGATTCTCGACAATTGACCCTATTTCCGTAGGAGCGTTTAGCGGAGCGGTATTTGGGCTGATGCCGTAAGCGTGACAGAGATGGTAATAAAGCACTCTTAGTGCCGCATTGTACCTTTGGATGTAGGTCGTTCCCGCATGAGTTGGACAACCAGATAGTATGTGTCCTAGATGCTCGGGGTGTGCATGACACGCTCTGCAGCTATTATCGGGAATGTCTTGGCTCAAAATGTGGCGACGGTATACTAGAGTGGAAATGGCACCGTCTTGGCATGCCAAAATGAAACTCTCCGTTCCTGACTTCAATCCGGGTGATTTAAGGGAAGCAAACGTTAGCTCATACGACATCTACAGATCCTCCACATTTCGGTGGAAGATGCCGTGCATCTTCTTCTCGAGGAGCTGTTCGCGGAAGTTTTTCTCCTGTGCTTTCTTAATCTGGGCCATCAGGAGTGAGTACTTGAGATGGATAAGATTTGATGCACTTTGCTCATCCCTGATATTGAAGTCAAGCCCGAGTGTTTCAGCAGCCACTACCGCTGCTTGTTAGAGAAACACCCCTTTGCTCACTTCTTCGAGTTTCCTGACCATTTCAAGAAAAGGGTCTTGTCCATTTGCGACTATATGTGCTGTGCCCAAAATAATCCTGTTGTGAAGACATTCAAGATTCAGTATTCCGCGACCACCTTGACGGCGTGAGATGTAAAGTCGCGGAACAGAAGAATTAAGGTGCATGCTTTTATTCATGTGTATAACCTTTTGGGACCCGATATCGAGAGATCTGAGCTCGTCCTTCGTCCATGGAACCACTCGTCCTGAATGCGGCTCTGTGGCACGCCCAGGTATGTATAGGTCTCTCCAGCGCCAAGGTTTCGTATGGCCCATCTGTCGACGAGCTCAGGGTCTTCCGGGATTCCATTAGGTTTTCCTTTCTTCAAATAAACCTTGGCGCATTTTTCTAACCCGAACTCCATTCCAATTTCTTAAGTGTACTCTTTGACAATGTCTAGAGCTATATGTAGTTTTTCTTGATTTTCTGCATAGATCTTAAGATCATCCGTGTAAAAAATATGAGTGACTTTATGCTTTCGATTTCCAGGTTTGCCGCAGAGGTACCCTTCGGTATGGCAAAGTGCGAGAGATAGTGGCAATAATGTGAGGCAAAAGAGGAGAGGGATCATGGTGTCGCCCTGAAACACACCTATCAGAAAGGTGACACTGTTAGTGATCACACGATTTTTTCCAGATGAGATAGTAAATCTGGTTTTCCAAAGCGGTATTAAGCTCTCTATGCACCTCACGATGTGTGGATGAACCTTTAAGCATTCTAATAGACAGATGATAAGTCTATGTGAAATTGAATCAAAATCTTTCCGGTAATCAATCCAGGCCATCGATAGGTAACGCTGATAGAATGCTGCGTCTTTACAGACACATCTATCTATGAGCATGTGCTCCCGACATCCTGCTTCGCCTTTCTTTGAGCCACGTTTTTCGTACATCTGTCGCCACACAGGTCCAATTGTCCGAACAATCCCATCATTTGGGATAGCTATGAAGATCTTAAACAGTGTGTTCAGACAAGTTAATGGCCTGTAATTTTAAGGGTCAGCTAAGTTGCCCGTCTTCGGCAGGAGCACTGTGCGCCCTTCCACCAACCACTCCGGAATAGGCTCTTCCGACTTTAGATATGAGGTGAAAATGCGGGCCAGATGCTGGTGGGTTGAAGACAATTTCTTCCACCAGAAGGTCTTGATACTATCTGGTCCCGGAGTAGATTGTTCTTCATGCCTCTTAAAACGTTTTTCACCTCCTCGGTAGTGGTAGGTGGGCATTCCTCCTCAGGTGTTGTGAGGGCACTGCACAGCTCCTTGAAGCTATTTATATTTTTTGAGTAGTCTTTCAGTGGATGGTGGACTTCGTAGAATTCTCTCCAAAAGGCCTCGACCTCCTCTGGAGTGGGCTTGGAGGACTTGGTGGACTGGAGGGTCTTGGAAGAGTCGGGATGGATCAGACAAAAACTGTTGATTTCCTCTGACCCACCTCTCTCTCCGCTCTAGACTTCTGCTTGCGTTGAATAGTACTCGCATTCTGTCAACAATATGCTGCCTGATGGTCAGTAGCATTGACTTGTTGAGTGTGTGATGACAAGTTATTGTCCGAAGAAGATCCGAAGTTCGCGCGCGAACTGTCGAACCTTGGCAGTGAAAGTCCTGCCAGATGTTATGTAGTTAATCACACACTTAATGCGGGACGTTTACTGTCTGGCCCAGTATATCTTTGTGCTGAGTTGATGCATTCATCTTTTGGTCTTATGATCAACCGTTGGTGTATTTTTTTCAGATTTTATACAAAAATAATTGAGCGAGCACATCGTTTATCAATTTCTTATGAACTTTAACATAGAAAAACTGCTATTCTTCTTCATGTTTGAATTATACATATAAATTATTGTAATAAAATAATGAAATTGGCGACACTTAATATTCAGACTATAAGAATATTTTTTAGCTATAAAAATGATGGTTTTTGACTTAAAAAGCCGAAAATGATAATTTTCAGGAGCTCATTTTGGGCCATAAATATTGGTTCTCTTAGTTAAAATTTACAACAGTTGTTCTTTATAGAGTCAAGAATTTATGATTTAAAAATGAATCATTTTGAAGTTCACTATCAATAAGATAATTAGCAAAAACAAGAAGAGATTCGTCCCTAAAAGGCGGAGAGAGTCCATAAATAACTACACGATGATGGGCGGGGAACCTTTCCTAATCCGTTTAAATACTTTAAACTATACAATGAAAATATTGTACGAGTATCCCATTATGTCCCAGAGGAAAATAAATGAAATAGATATTTTTACTCTAAAATTGAAAATTAAATTTTAAATATGTATTAATATGATTTTTCATTAGAATACTTTTATCATCGATTGATATTATTTTCTTAATTAATTAATTATTCTTCAAGTAAGTGCATAGTATTCTACCAAGTATTAAAAAAATAAAATGTTAGAAAAAATAAATTGTTTAAAGAATGAAATTATTTTTAAAAATCTGCCCGCTTCGCGGGCACATTCTCATCGCGCGCGGCTCGCTTCGCTCGCAAGTTTGCCTCGGACACATTTGCCTTACGCTTTAAGCTCGGTTCCTCTAGGTTTTCGCACTTCGTGTGCTCGCTATTGCGCGCTTTGCGGGCTAATGCTCTCTTAGTAAGCTTCATCGTGATGACCTGCTTTGTTTTCATTATGTCAATTTTACATAAAAAGAAGAACTAATTTACTTAAGTTTCTATTGACCTTAAGGAACACATTCTCATCAAGACACTCGCGCTTACGGCGCGCGATATGGTCGTCGTGCTTCGCAACGACCATATGTTATGTTCTATGTTCTTCAGATAAAAAGGACTAAATTTGTATTTGATTCAAAATGAAGAAGAAAATTCCTTTACTTCAGCATATATTTCCGTATCTTTCTAATAAATCATACAGTCAGAGAGATTTTTTCCAACTACACATGACCACAAAATCTAAACCCTTGCAACACGAACCAGACTAAGTGGCTCTTATATTTTCGGGGTCGCTGAATTCGAATCCGTTGTCCGTTTGGTCCCAACTGGTCAAGGTCAAGGTCAGTTCAAGGTCAAAGTTACAAAATTCATCGCTAACCAATTCAGTCAGGGTACCTATAAGTTTTCGGGGTCGCTGAATTCAAATTCGTTATCTTTTTGGCCCCATCAGGTCAAGGTCAAGGTCAATTCAAGTTCAAACCTACAAAATTCATCGCTAATCAAATAAGTGAGGGTACTTATAGGTTTTTGGGGTCGCTGCATTCAAATCCGTTGTCAAGGTCAGTTCAAGGGCAAACTTACAAAATTCATCGCTAGCTAATTAAGTCAGGGTACCTGTAGGTTTTCAGGATCGCTGAATTCAAATTTGTTATCCTTTTGGTCTCATCAGGTCAGGGTGAAGGTCAATTCAAGGTCTAATTAAACGGACAACGTATTTAAATTCAGCGACTCCGAAAACATATAGATGCCCTGACTAAATTGGTTAGCGATGAATTTTGTAGGTTTGACTTTAAATTAACCTTGACCCTAACCAGATGGGACCAGCAGACAACGGTTTCGAATTCAGCGACCCCGAAAACCTGTAGGTACCCTCACTTATTTGGTTGGCGATGAATTTTGTAAGTTTGACCTTGAATTGACCTTTCCCCTGACCTTATGGTACCAAACGGACAACGGATTTGAATTCAGCTACCCCGAAAACCTGTAGGTACCCTGACTTAATTGGTTAGCAATGAATTTTGAACGTTTGACCTTGAGCTGACCTTGACAACGGATTCGAGTTCAGCAAACCCGAAAACCTATATGTACCCTGACATATTTAGTTAGCGATGAATTTTGTAGGTTTGACCTTGAATTGACCTTGACCGAGACCTGATGGGACCAAACGGACAACGGGTTTGAATTCAGCGACCCGGAAAACCTATGCGTACCCTGACTTAATTGGTTAGCGTTGGATTTTGTAAGCTCGACCTTGAACTGACCTTGACCTTGACCTGATGGGACCAAACGTACAACGGATTCGAATTCAACGACCCTGAAAATATAAGAGCCACCTAGTCTGGTCCGTGTTGCAAGGGTTTAGATTTTGTGGTCCTGTGCTATCTGAAAAGGGGAGAAAAAAAGTATCTAAGTCGTTTTTGGATCATATATATGATCAATTTTTAAATAATTTTGAAAACCAACACATGAGATGGAAAAGAAATTAAATAAGCAAAGTTTTGATGAGAATGTGCCCACTTATCAGGCAGATTTTTGCACTGTTAATGTTATTTTTTACGAATAGAACAAAAACTACACATCCTATCAAAAAGTGATCAATAACAAATTTGTAAATCTTTTTTTTTTGCAATCAAAATTTGAATTTTTTTTTTTTGTTTAAATTCAAAAAGTTGTTATGACAGTATTGTAGGGTGTTCGAAAAGTAACGTTTTTCTCCTCTTGAATTTTTTTCATATCGTGCGTTTTTTGACTTGAAATGTTCATTTTCGTTTGTTTTTTGGAATTTTGTAAATGCTATAAATCCAGTAATTTGTATTTTATCAAAAAAAGTCATAAAGATAAATTGTTTGTCTTTTCAGTTCTACGAATATCCGCACATAGAATTATTAAATCTGTAAAAAAGGTGGTCTCAACAATTTAAAAAATGCGCTCACTTGTTGAATTTGTATCCAAAATGGCTGGCTAACGAACTTGACCTTCATTTTAGGACACTTAAAGAGGATACCAAAGCCCAATCCAATCTGTCAATTCTTTCGAAAGTTATCGTGCTGACAGACTAAAAATCTACATACAGACCCACATACACACATACACACATTCAGCCAGACGTATTCGTTAAAACCTATTTTTTCGGTTCAGAAGGTCTCAAAACGTGGACATTTGACAAAAACCGGTGGAGGGGGGGGGGGGGTGTCAAATTTTACACATATCTAATACCTTCTCTGATGAGAATGTAAAAATAATAATGTTGAAAAAATAAAATGTTTGACAAATTAAAGTAATTGTTTAGATAATAAAACTGTTTAAAAAATAAGATTGTTTGAAAAAATAAAATTGTTTAAGAAATTAAATTGCAGAAAAAATGAAATAGATTATAAAATAAAATTTAAACAAATAATAAATTTTTTTTCAAAGATAATATTGATTAAAAAAAGTAATTAATTAAAAAATAAAATTGTAGAAGAAATAAAATTAATAAAAAATAAAATGGTTCAAAAAAGAAAATTGATGTAGAAATAAAATTGTATAAAAAATAACATTATTAAAAAAAATAAAAATGTTGAAAACAAAAAATGTTTGATAAATTAAAGCAATTGTTTACAAAATAAAACTGTATCAAAAAATAAAAATAGTTTAAAACATTAAATTGTTTAAAAAATAAAACTGTTGAAAAAGTAAAATTCTTTAAAAAATAAAATTGTTAAAAAGATAAAATTTTTTGAATCAAGAAAATGGTCTTTTTATGAATTACTACAATAGTATATTGCGTGTCGAGGGCATAAAGAAGCCTATGTTGATGAGTGTGAATTTGCTGCCCGAGCAAAGCGAGGGCGGTAGTCACACGAGGCAAAATAGCTTTACGCCCATAATACACACCATACTTTTTTTCCCCTCCTTGAAAACAAGCATGTGAAGCAGATAGAGGATGTTTGGTGTACTTGACAATTTTAGATTATAGGTAAAAGGAAGAAATAGCGTACTTTGCAGAAGGGAGACTGTCGGTTCTAAAAATACAATTTTTTCAAAGATAAAGATCAATTCCTCCATATTCTCACTTGCGTGATGCAGTTTATGTGTAGCGGGCGTAAAGTTTTATGTAGCGGGCGTAAAGTTTCATGTAGCGGGCGTAAAGTTTCTTGTTGGCCCGGCGGCGGAGTGCGCATGTGCGTGTTTTCAAGGGGGGTCGGGCAAAAAATACATTATTGAGTTGAGTTTAACAATTTATTCCATTATTCTTATAAATATATTACTTATGTCTTCAGAATTTTAAATATTGATGCATTCTGATCAATTTTCTTATCTAAAATCATCCAGAGTTTAGAACGTCATGTGCTCGCTCAATTATTATCTTAAAAATCTGAAAAAAAGGCACAAGAGTTTTCCCACTATGAAGATTCAGTTTCTAGTATTGGATGGTCAAAACTCGAAAATACGTTATTTTGGACCACCCTAATATATATACATATACATATTTAAAAAAATAGTTAAACAACCAGAGCAGGGTCCCACTGAAAGCAACTGCCATCTAAAAATGACACCGGCTCTCAGTTGAACCGCGGTAAATCACACTTATGGCGACGTCTCACAACCGTGAGATGGGTGGTAACAGGACACGATGAAATCACAACGACCCAAGGATGACAGCTTTCTGCATCCATCTCACAAGTGCTTTGGCATATGTTTAGCACGCGTGTATGGCTTTAAGTTTACGAGCCCAGTGATAGTTTCGCACCTCGAAGAGCACCTATCACAAGGGCAATTACTTGTATCGAATATTTTGGGTACAGTCGTTGCAGCTCCCTTTTAAGGCCTTGATACCCTTCCTCCTTTTCTTTCTTCTTGGCAGTGATGTTGTATTCGGGCGGAGCCGAGAACTCGATCGCGAATATAGTTCGTTTCTCGAGGTTTAGGAAAACAATGTCAGGCCTCGAGTGTGCGACGGAGACTGCTGTCCGAAAATCATAGTTCCAGAAAATTTGGCACTTCTCGTTTTGGACAATTGACTTTATTTCCCTTGGAGCGTTCGGCAGGCAGGGTCGCAGCCAACATCGTAGGAGCGACAAAGATGGTAATAGAGCACTCTTAGAGCCGCATTATGTCTGTAGATATACGTGGTCCCTGCGTGCATGACACGCTCTGCATCTATCGCTGGGAACTTCTTGACATAAACTGCGGTCGCGGTATACTAAGGTGGAAATGACACTGTGTTGGCATGCGAAAATAAAACCCTCTGTACCTGAATTAAGCCCTGATGATCTCAGGAAAGCAAAAGTTTGCTCTTTCGACAAGAACTGTTTTTCTACATTTATGTGAAAGTTTCCATTTCATCACTTCGACTTTTAGAAGTGAAGCATCTAGATGAAGTAATGCACTTTCGTCACTTCTGATGTTAAAATTCAGGCCAAGGGTCACGGCCGCTTGCTCCGCGGTTTTGTAAAGGAACGCTCCTTCACCAATCATCTCGTGGTTCCTGACCATTTTTAGGAGATGATCTCTGCCATAGGCTACGATATAAGCTGTACTTAGAACAATTCGGTTATTGTTACTCAGAACAATTCGGGTCGCCACAGAGGTATCCAGAAGAATTTTGTATTGCGAGAAATAGAGGCAGAAGTGTGATGCAAAAACGCAAAGGGCTCATGGTATCAGCCTGAAAGACGCCCCTCTGGATCGTGACGTTGTTCGTTGTCACACAATAATTTTCAGATGAGTTGGTAAATCTAGTTTTCCAAAGAGGCATCAATCTCTCTATGCATCTTACTATGTGTGGATGCACCTTCAAGCTTTGCAACAGACAGATGATAAGTCCATGAGAGGTAGAATCAAAACCTTTCCGATAGTCAATCTTGGCCATTGACAGGACGCGTTGATGGGCTGCAGCGTCTTTACAGACACACCTGTCAATTAGCAGGTTCTCTCGACAGCCTGCTACACCTTTTTTCGAGCCACGTTGTTCGTACATCTCACGCCACACAGGCTCAATTCGCCGAACAATCCTGTTGTTTAAGACAGCTGTAAAGATCTTATACAGTGTGTTCAAACAAGTTATTGGCCTCTAATTCTCTGGGTTGGACAAGTTGCCTCTTTTCGGTAGGAGTATAGTGCGTCCTAACACCAGCCACTGTGGAATGGGCGTCTCTGACTTTGAATATGAGGTGAATATGCGGGCCAAATGTTGGTGTGTAGAAGTAAACTTCTTCCACCAGAAGTTCTTGATACAATCTGGTTCAGCAACGGAAAAGTTCTTCGTGCCTCCAAGTGCTTCTTTCACATCTTCGGCAGTGATTGATGGACATTCCTCCTCAGATCTTATAAGGTTGTCGCAAAACTCCTTGAAGCGGATGATATTATCAGTATCTTCTCTCAATTTTAGTGTTTTCGGGATCTTCTTTACCTCTCTCCAATACGTCGTTAACTCGTTGGGCTTGGGTGGATTTTGGACAGAAACAGGGTGATAACTGAAGAGGCGAAATGGGTCAGCGAGAAACTTTTGCTTCTCGCTGGTCCATCTTTCCCTCTTCTGTATTCTCCTCCTTGCGTCAGATAACAGCTGTTTGTTTGTAACAATATGCAACCTTTGGCAAAAGTTACGAAACAGTGATATATCTGAACCGCCTTCATCTAGCTGATAGGTATCTCCATATACGTGCTCCCAGAAGACTGGAATATCTTCTCGACTAGGCGGATTTTCAACGACACAAGACGTTTTATTGAAGATAATGTACGGGTAAGACGAGTAGAAGAGGTGAAATTTCCCTGAATCCACTTTACTCGCCGTTCAAGGCGCTCTTTGGCTGTTGAAAGAGATCTTATTTTGTGCGTCCAATGCTGCTTGATGGTCAACAGTTTACACTTGTACAGCGTGTGATTTTCTTTCCTTACGTTTCGAGTGAGTGCCCTAACTTTTGGAGTGAATCTTTTATTTGATGTTACGTAGCTAATCACGCACTGAATATTTGATGCATGCTGTTTCGCCGTTTCAATTTTAAACTGAAGCTGTGCAATACGCTCGCGATTCTTACTCAGATGTACTGAAGTATCATTACTTCTATTGTCGCTAAGTAGGGAGACCGCCCTCCCATAAACTACACAGTTCAGATTCCAGAGATTAACATTTTCGGGGAGCATATCGGGAAGAGTAGTATTAGCTTCAGCTAATTTGTCCATCCTCAGAAAGACTTTTTGGTGGATTTTTGATCTCCTGCTTCTCATGTTAGCATTATCGTCTATCTGCAACGGGTTTTTTGCTGGAAAGGGTGGTATGTTCGCTCAAGGATGTTGCTCTTCTTCTTGCTGATAAAGAGCTTCATATCCGTTTTTGCACAAAAAGGATACCTGCTCTCTTAAATGCTGAGTCGTTTTATGAGCATATTCATATTGACCCAACGTTTATGTAACCTCTGCGTGAATCCTCTTCGCTATTGCATGGCCGTCGCCTACGTTTGGTCCTATTGCCACTCTCAACTGAACCATAGCCTCCATCTGAGAGAGGCCTATTATGGGTGGCATTGCGAGATACTGGTGACGTACCCGCATAATTCGTTGCATTGGGGAGTTAGCCCAATACAGCGTGGCTGACTTCAAGAGCCTGAGCTCTTGAAGTCTGATTTTGCATCTGGCGAAAACATGAGTCATTTGAAGGGCCTTACCGGATTCAAAACGAATGAGAATTTCATTCCGATCGATGCGGAATTATTCGTACTGAGTGCTGAATGGCACGGAATCATTCGGAATGAATTTGCGCCTTGTCACGGAGCCCGCGTCAAGCGATGCATTCAAGCGGAATTAAAATTTTTTCTAGGGAATCATTCGGACTGTGAATGGAACAAACGGAATCATCCGGAATGATCTTACGTATTACGCCGGATTCGGACGGAATGCAAATTTTATGGAAATGGAAATTTCTTTCAGATTTGCGCGGACTCATTCGGAATGAACCTGGGATACCAATTCGGACTGAACATGAATTAATCGTACTCGGACGGAATCATTCGGACTGGATTTAGCTTTCAACCCGAAGGTCGGAACCAGTTAAAAAGAGATTTTACTTTCGTTCGTAATCGGTTCGAATGAATCCGAGTTGTTAGGATTCAAACGGACTCAATTTCATTCCGAAACTTCCACC
>CAKNWT010193770.1:0-16968 GCA_932066315.1 Andricus coriarius
GCAGTGTGTATGCAGTTTTAAAAGTAAGTACTTTTGAATACAAGAAAGACGTATAAGATGTATTGCATGCTCTGTGAGAAGTGACGATTTTCTAAAACATTACGATGACGATTTACAAAAACGTAACCTATAATTTGATTTCGAAAGGGTAACGATTTCAAGCCAATCGTCGTGTGGTGGGCGGAAAAAAGGGATGACCTTGAAAAGCGTCATTTATGTTCGCCTAAGACGGTCAGTATATGATAATATCATAATATTAAATATACGTATGTATAGTATATACTTGAGGCAGAAATGCTGAAAACTCAACAGTTTCAAATTTTCTCACGAGAGGCGCTACAATACTTTATCTGGTATGCTACAGGAAGTGGGTACGGAAAAATGGGGGGTTTCCTTATATTAGAGTTGGATCTCCTTATACTACTTCGTGGTTTAAACTTTTATCACTTTTTTGAGGTTAGAAACGGAATGGGATCTGACCGTGTCAAACCAGCCCTGGATTCGGATTCAATGACCCCAAAAACGTATAGAAATGTTCGTCTCGTCTGATGGACAAGACCTTTTTTTCGTGTGCCTGTGTTATCGATGATGGACGTTTCCGTGATGAAGATTTTTGTTTTTCATCATAATCTGGTATCCGGTGAATGGGAATTCATGATAAAGACGTGAGAATGGTACGGATATGCCTTCTAGAAATAATCAATTGGAAATAATTTAGAACGATTGACCACAAATTTTAATTGTTCCTAATCGTGTTTTTTAATCGTGTCCGAACGATTGGCAACGATTGAGTGGACTGAGTGCAAAGGTATTATAATATCTTTGTTGAGTGTTTCAATCGTTCCCAATCGTTGCCAACCGTTGCCAATTAGGTATTTTCACTTCAACCGTCGGCTAACTTCACTTCGTTGATTGCTGAGGGGAAAACAAGGGACCAAATGCATGGGATTCGGTCCATTTTTGCCCTATTTTGCTAATATCTCTGTAAAAACTAATTTTTTCTGTATAAGTGTATGGGAGAAACGGTTTTTATTTTTTAAGATCTATTTAATGACATAATAAAATGATAATAATCATCATTCATTACGAATATATTACAAAAATAAAACTTTGTCCATGCATTTGGTCCCTTGTTTTCCCCTCAGCAACCCACAGCAATCAACGACGTGAAGTTAGCTGTTGGTTGAAGTGAAAATACCTCATCGTTCCCGATCGAATGTAAAAAGAGTGGCCGTTTGATGGCAACACTTTCATTCCGCGGGATTTATTTGAAAATGTTTATTTAATTTTTTCGAATAATACATTTCGAACATTATGGATTATTGAAAGAAATTAAATAAACTTTTTAAATAATTTCCGCGAGTTGAGTGTGCTGCCATGACAACATATCGATGGGTCCTAAAAGAATGTACGGAACTCACAGTGACGGATAGAATCTACGTAACTCGAGCTGACAAATAGAATCTACGCAACTCGTAGAGACGGATGGAAACTGCGCAAGTAACAAAATGCAAGTTTTCAGAAGACCGTGTTAAAAGTTTAATTAGTCTTCATAATCCAAGTGAAATAATTTCAGAGATAATAAAGTGTTCCTAGGGATCATATAATCACCGAAAACTAGAATATAACCTGAACTTTACGTTTAAAACATTTTGTGATGTTTTCGATGTAATTGCAAGAGTGTGGTTTTTGATCTAACCTCAAATTTTTTAGAAATTTCAAATTCAATCGACTTTTCCTTCACTTCCAGAAGCTTCGTCTTTAATACCACACTATGTATCAATTATAAACATTAATCTACATAATATCTGATAATATTACATCGATTGAGGTTAGATTTATTATAATTAATGCAAATCAATGACAGCAAAACTGGCGCCACGGTGAAGGTCAGAACTATTTCAGCCGAGTTACGTACTTTCATCACGGAATCCAGGTGCAAAAACGAGTTGCGTGAATGTATTATTTATTAATTAATACGCTTTAAACCAACAAATAGAAAAATTGAAGCGTTTTCATTACGGCTTTCAACACACTACAACAGTTTCTGACGGTAACTCAAAATCCGAAAAAAAACGAAGTTACGTAGTTTCTGTCCGTCCATACGCGTTGCGTAGATTCTATATTTGTCAGCTCGAGTTACGTAGATTCTATCCGTCACTGTGAGTTGCGTACTTTATTTTAAGACCCATCGATATGTGAAGCGCTCCGAAGAAAGGGACCTAAGTGGCAAAAGTAAGATTTTACAGGAGAACGGAAAGAAGCGAGTGCCGAGTCAGGGAGCGTCCTGGAAGACCAAAGGTTAAAAATTAATTACAGGCGAAGTAAAATTTATAGCATTTTTTCGTTTGCGCCATTAGAAAGATCGTCTCAAAAACTATAAAAAGCTTTCAGAATCTCAAAATCGAATTTTTGCCACTCAGGTCCATTTCTTCGGAGCGCGTCACATATTTTACCACACAAAAAAAATATCAGAGATGAAAGTTAATAGTTATTTTTGTCCAAATTAAATCAACTTTTTTTCTTGATTATTTCGAGGATTCTTCGGCTTTAAAATTAACTTGAATAAGAAAAAAAATTCGAGGTAAGAAACGAAGTCAATCGGAGTAGTAATTGGTTAGAAAAATATTTTGAACTTTGAAACTTTGCTAGCTAAAATGAAGAAATATTCAAGTGGAATAGTTATACTTTTAGTAAAAAAATTAATTTTTAGCCAAAGAAAAAACAAATCTTTAACAAACTAGCTCACTTTTCAACCAAAGAGATGAATTTTCAATTAAAATTATAAATCTTCAACAAAAAAATAATTTCAACAACAGAGTGTAACTTTCAACTATTTAATTACATTTTTATGAGTGGAATTTGCAAATAAAAAAGATTTTTCAGTGAATTTTTGACTAAAAAAATCAGTTTCAAACAAAAATAGAATAGCAAAATTTTTAGTCAGTTTAAAAAAAAACCGCGCTTTTGAAAAAACTCCATGACTTTAAAAAAATTGCCTGACACTTCCACGTTTTTCCAGGTATAAAAAAATTCCCTAATATTCCAGGTTTTCCAGGTAGGGAAAGTACCTTGATTTTTCTAAATAATATTAGGATAACTTACTTACATTGAACTAGTTTTTCGCGAAGTTTCAAAATTTTAGTTATTCTTGTTTAGAAATGAGAAATTAAAATATAGCTCAAGTCTCCACTCGATAATTATTTTAATGATTGCCTGCTGATATTTATGGCAAAACAGCTTGAAATATAATAAAACAGCAATTTGTGTAAATTTGAAGAGCTAAATTTTGTAATTTGATTGTTATATTCAGTGCGGTAGGCTGGTTAAGTATACAATATTGTATAGGTTGTGCTTGAAACACGGCGTAACTCCGTGGCTTGAAAGCAGGAATTTTAATCTCCAAAGCGGCATGTTTAAACTTAATAAATTGAAATTTATTTTTTTTTCAATTAATAACTTAACTGGTGAATTGAAGGGTGGCAGTACAGAAATAGATAACAAAAAAAATCAGCATTTTTCAGGAGAGCGAAAAAACATGCTGTAACATCGAAATCACCATTTAAAGATAAGATAGAAGATCACTTCCGAGATGACGTGTTGCTCGTTTAGGTGCAAAAAATTGTGATTAGAAACAGTTACTCATTTTCGAGAAAATAGATGTGTCTGCTGACAATTTCAATGTCACACTGACTACAATGCGGAAGTTATTTGGCTGCTGATTGCGATAAAAAATGTTGTCTTTAGTTTAAATAAGAAATAAAAACTTACTCCCGAGGTATTGAATTTCTAAATTAGGGTAAAAACCTTTGATCCAAAAAAAGGAACCAATCCCGAGTAAATCGTCCGAGAATTTTGAGGTTAAAATTTAACAGGTTTTGAAAATCGTTTTTCGGCAGCACTTGAAAATCGAATTTTGAATTTTTCACAAAAAAAAACCTGCTTACGAGATATGCGGAAGCTGAATAAAAATAACAAATGTTTGATATAAACAAATTATTCTGTTCCGAGAAAAACAAAATTTATTGTGACGGTATCGCACTGAGATAGACGATTATTCGGTGGCGTAACTATTTTATTTGCTACCTTGCTTGGTACGATTGAAAATGCGACAAAGGTACCAACATAGGGAGAACGTTTAGACATGGTCGTCGTAACTCGCTGCTCACGTGATGTATCGTTAGATTAAAGCTCATTATTTTTTATATAAATTATGGAAGTATCAGAAGTGTTGCAAAGTTTAGGATTCGGAGATTATATGTAAGTATTCGAAGGTATGTATAAGAAATTGTAAAATCAAACGAGTTTTAAGTTTTACTGTAAATCCTAACCTACAAAGTGCATCAGCTACTAGAAAGATTTTAGTGGGCATAGGTACATATTTTTTTCAAAACGTCTTATCAGCTGAACTGACATTTGACTGACATCAGCGTCCCTAAGGTCAAAAAAATATTGCCCGCGTGCCCACTAGGATCTTTTACATTCAGATTTGGATAGTACAGTGACAGATATTTTAATTAGTCCCTGTGTAACAAAAAGAAAATAGTTATAGCTACAAATTTATTAGTACACATGACTAACTATATTAGTAAGTTCATCTACCTACAGATAGTCGTTTTGGCAAACTAAAATAGTAAGTTTACCTAATTAGATAGTAACGGCAACTACTTGTGATCCAACTAAAAAAAAATAGTTCTCACAACTAATTAAATAGCATAACCATTATTTACTAACTAAAATAGTTCTCCCAACAATTTTATTAGTTGTCACAACTAACTTTTCCAGTGGAGAATAAAATATGTATGTTGTTTTTTGGAAGAAATTAGGCGACATGTATTTTTCTGATTTGCTAAAAAAATTTCGTGCGCAGTTCTGCGTGTTTGAATTTTGTGCTTCGTTTAAGAAAAAAAGATTGTTTTTAAACCTCTATAACCTATATTTTTACCAATTTCTTGTTGAATTTGTACTTTAATACGGAAGACCTCTTGAAATTTTAATTGGGGCAAATAACTTTTATGGTACTACGAAAAATACCTCTCTTGCTCTTCTGAGATATCTTGCATCGTTTACGAGAATATTTCCAAAATTATATTTTTAAGAAAAAAAAATTCTTCCGGCCTTAAAAATGGTTTAGCCCGAATAAAGCTGATAGGATATCTTCCTTATATAAGCAGAAACTTGAAAAAATATAGAGGAACATAAAAAGGTGTAGTTTCCTAGCAAATCTTTCTTATTTTTTTCTTAAAGTTTGGAAACATGAAAAAAATATTTTCTGGAAAAATTTCACCTTTTTTATTTTTTCCAATATTTTTTAAAAGTTTCTGCTAATAGAAAGAAAGGCATCCTATCAGCTTTGTGGGGCTAAATCATTTTTCAGCCGTAAAAATCTTTCGGTAAAAATATAATTTTTGAATTTTTCTCGTGAACGATGCAAGTTCGCAATAAAGCAAGAGGTAATAGTTTTATAACTTTTGTTAGACTTGCAAACATTTTTTCGTATTTGGTGTTGTTTCTGAGAAAAATGAGAAAATTCGATTTTATGAAAAAAAATTTGACTGGTCACAAATTTTATTTAGCCCGCATAAAATTCACAAAAAATCTTCCTTATTAAAGTAAAAATTGAAAAAAAACTTGGTAAAAATATAATTGTTAGGTTTTTGGAGGAAGTCGACTCCTAATATTTTCAGAAAAACCGCCGCCATTTTTTAATTTTGAACCCTTATTTAAATTTTCTGGCGGATTTAGATAGAAGATGATAAAAGCTCTGTTAGAATCATAAAGAAAGCAATAAACATCTCAATTAAGTCAAAAGTTATAGAGGTTTAAAGAAGACATTTTTTTTTTTTCTAAACAAAGCACAACAATTAAATCCGCATGACTTTTTATAAATGTGTGTGTCTTAAATTAGAAAAATACATATGTCCTAGTTTCCTTTAGAAAACAATACATTTCATCCCCGAGAGATTCTGCGACCTTAAGTCTAGAACCTGCCGAAATTTCGCTACAAATAGCCTATTTTCCAGCTCGCCCTATTCGTATTGAAAAAATCCGGCTATTTGTACCGAAATGTAGGTACATGTAGCAGCGGTCTTAATAATAACATACAACTTGAGATTTTAGACATTAAATTTATATATTATTTTTCGCCTTTAAAACTAAGTTAATTGTTGTTTATTTCGTCAAATTGACGCAAATTGCTGTTTTATTGTATTTCAGGCTGCTTGGTCTTGAATATCAGAACGTAATCGTTAAAATAAGACATGTCGAATCGACGCGCATGCGCATTTCCACTATTTCGTGCATTTTTTGGTAATAAAAGTTTAACATTTTAATAAATTTTCTAGAAAATCGTAAGAATACATTTTTTCACATTTGCAACAAATTGAAACTTTGAACAATTTTTCCTGGTTAGCTATACCAAATCCGCATATATACCATACATATGGCTTATAAACAATTCAGTATCAAATTAATATTAATGTTTGCTAGTTATTATATAATTACAATTTTTAAGCCCGATTTTACTTCATTGCGCATGCGCGTACCCGATTGAAAACAATTAGAAACATTTGGAATAGAATAATAACCTCTACTTGCAATAGAAATCAATTTAAATTAATTAAGAGAACGGTGTGCCGCTTAGCAACGATTTGAAAGGATTGAATTTCTAATGAAACTAAATTGTTTTGAATCGTGTCCAATTGATTATTTCTAGAAGCGATGTGATGCAGGTTTCAGTATCCTTAGGCTTAGGAGATGGAAAATGCAGTCGAACTCTGATTTAACGTCGGTTTTGGGGCTGTCCTTGGACCTGATCTACCCTAACTGAACCTGATTTTTTATTCTCGGAAGCGGTAAACGCACCCCGCGCAGCTCCTGAAAGCCTACCTGCGGCGCGGCGTGAATTATCGGAAACGGCAAATTCGGGAACGTTAAATTAGAGTTTCACTGTATCAGTTTTCATTGTTCTATCCTTTATATGTCTGGTCTTTACAATTGTTCTTCATGATATTATGTTTATTTATGATAAGATGTTGGCAATAACACTTGGGTATTGGATTTTACAGAGGTTTTCACAATATTTAAATATGATTTTTCAACTTATTGATGGTTTTTTGTGCAGTTTTGATGGCTTCTTTGAATAAATTGTACAATTTTGAACTCAGGAGATTATTTTCTTTTTAGGGCATTGCATTTAAAAGTTATAATTTTGAATCGCATTGTTTTTTATAATTGCTAGTATTATATTCTGGATACTGTCTAATTTTCAAGACCTTGTCATCAACCTTAATAAGCTACAGAAGACTTCTAGTATTTGAAATAACAATGTTAACTTTTAATCGAATACGCGCAGCAGAAAGAAAACTTAATTTTGTTGTATCTACTTTCCACTGTAACTTTTGATAGAATTAACATATTGGTATGCATTTTTGTTTTTAATTGTAGCTAATGATATAGCCAGAGTGATATAGACATTTAAGAGCCGCTCCTGTGCATCACAGCCACCTGCAACGACGAAAATGTTACTCTGAAAATTCATTTTCCTACCTGTATTGGATATCTCGATCTATTTTCGACTGATAGTGAGGTTACGAAAAGCAAATACTTCCAATATTTTTGAAACCTCGTAAAAAAGTTAGGTTTGAGTAAGATCACATCCTTACCCCCATTTCAGTAGCTCTTCTCTTAATTGTGTCTGTTGTACCCAACCCATGAGGTGGAATGTGAAAAACACCCCTACCCATTTTATGGTGTAGAGTATTTCGTTAAAGAGGCTATATCTGAAATAAAAAATAGGGCTGAGTAGAAACAAACCCATAACCCTTTTCCAGAAGCTTTTATTTTCATTATGTGGAAAGTGAAAATACAACCATATCACATTTCCAGTAGTACCCTTTCATCCTGAAGGATAGAAAAAAGAAGAAATTCTAGAGAAAAGCATTATTGTTGAAGAGGCCATACTGGAAAAAGGGTAGGCATGAGTGGAAACACAACTCTACCCATTTTTCAATAGTTCAGTTTGACACCCATTGAAATGAAGAAGAATTTTTTCTAAATCATGAAAGAGATTTTATACATGGTTTAGCATGATTAAGAAAGTATTTAAATGATAAAAATTAAAAACAAAATATAATAATATGAATTTTGTAGCTACATTTTGGGATGACGGAAGTTTTGACGAACAATTAATCATAATTACCATAGAGTTAAGATTGAGTAGGGCCGGTCGTACGAATATCCTTAGCCAAAAATAAAAAGGTTCAAAAAAGTAAAGCACAAGAGAACCTCGTAAATCATACGGACAGTAACGAAAGAAACTTGAGGAAAAAATTTGAAAAGAAATTTACAAAATTCATAGAATTCTAGTATGTCTGGTATTTTTACCACTTACGAATAATTGTTTAATCAATATCCATTTGTTTAAATTAAAAAATGTATGTAATTTCGAGTTTTTATGTGTAGCATAAACTAATTGGCTAAAACTAAAGATCAACGTGATCGGGTCACTTTATGTTTAAGTATTTGAATAATTTGTCATTGCTGAAATGTAACTTTTGACTCAAATATTGCAGAAATATTTCAGAAAAAGTTAAAAATGTGTCAAAAAAAGTGCTTAAAAATGGAAATTACTTTAAAAAATGATAGGTAAGTAATGAAAAATGTCATCATATGAGAAGCTCATGAAAGTAGAATCATTTTTAAAAAACTACAGTTTTTCGCCTTATTCTAGTTGAAACCTACATTTCAACAATGAAAAATTATTTAAACAATTAAAAATAAAGTAAATTGTTCAGAGAAGGTGTAAATTTGTTATATTTTATAAAAAACTGGGTTAAATTAATGTAAATTGTTGAAGCGATGATGAATAAGTGGTAAAAAACCTGGCATACCAGAATTCTATGAAGTTTGTTAAAAAATGTGCAAAAAACTGTACTTTTCTGCCGTATTCCAGTCAAAAATTACATTTAAACAAGAAAAAATTACTCATATAATTAATAACAAATTCAATCGACCGTACTGATTTTTTATATTTTTTAATAAGTTTATCTCGTTGTGAGAGTACCGATAATTTGCGAAAAAATCTAATAAGAACTATTGTTTGAACAAATAAAAATTGTCGAAGGGTTAGGGTTCAAAATAAAAAATCAATGCATAATTCTCATTCGGGGAAGTGATTTTAAGAAGTCAATTTAATTGACACACGTTTTATTGAAACGCACTCATTTTTTTGGGAGCCCCAAAAAATCATTCATTATCCCAGAAGAAATTCGCACTTTTTTTTTAACCACCCTAATACTTATAATGTATATAATATACAATCTAGAATATAATATACTAATAATGTACAAAAATCTTGTTTTCCACATTAGAGTCACTTTTTGATGCTTAGCGTATTCAAAATTTTTCCTTTTAATTTGTTTTAGATATTTGAATGACAGGGTTAAATAAAAAAATAAAAAATGTGAAATTACTTAGCATTTTTGTACTAAATGTTGCTACGTCGAATAAGATAAAAAATCCATAAAAGGCACTTCTGCCTCAATGCTCTCAGCTCTTTTCAGGGGTTCTTCGCCTGTATTTCCCCTAACAAATTATGCCCAGTATATCGGTTGACATACGTTTATTTGAAGGGCTGAAATAAATATTTAACCTTGTTTCGTGTTTCGCTGAATTTCGAGACACCCTGTAGTTGGTATTGATGTGAACCTATACGCACCCACTGCAGTATGTGTATACACATTGTACAAGATTGCACATGTGCACAAGACTTGTGCACGTGTGCAAGTACTTAGTACTTGCGTATGCAGCATGGATTACGTGCGTAATCAAGGAATCGCTTCCTCTTCCTGCGACATACAAAAGGAACACTGATCCTAGGGATTCAAACTTTTTGCAAGGTTTGTCTTTTCAAGCGAACTTTCTTGATATAATGCAGCGTGGAAGTTGCCTCCATTTTGCAGATTTTTATCGTCCCTATTCATCGTATTTACAAGAAGAAGCAGTACATTAAATATCGATTATCGACTTCCAAGGCTTCTTCAAAAATTTAGTATTTGCTATAGGACTGACGGACATGACTGTGTAATTTAGAATTAAGCTTTTCAAGTTGAGAAATTTTTTATTGGAAATGTTTTAATTAAAAAATTTCAGAATAAATTCTGAAAAATTGAACCACTTTAATTTCGAGCTGCTTAATATTAAGCAACTTTTAATTCTTTTCAATTTTTATTGTCGCTTTATTAAGGTTGTCCAATTTTTATAGTAAAAACAATAATGCCTTCCAATAATTAGTGCTGAAAGTATACGTATGTTTATAAAACATGAATATTACAGTTCTTTATAAATTTGGATTACTTTCGAAACCACTTAATATTCCTAGATAAATACGTAGCTTTTTCCAAATCGAAATTTTAATACAAATAAATAATTCAATTATATACAAGTTTAATGCGTTCTTTCGAGCAAAAAAATGATTTTACAACATAAATAGAAAATACATCTATTTTTGGAAATTAATACAAGAATTTTTACCTGAAAAGAGAATTTTTTTGAAGAAAGACATATAAGAATCGATTGCGCACGCCCTAAATATTATCTAATTAATTTTTTGTTTGCAAATCTGTCGAAGAAAAAGAAACAATTTAGAATACAGTGCAACCTAAAATTCAAAATATATTTTTACTCAAGGCCTTAGGTTTTAGGTTCAGGACAATCTCAAAATAATGTATACCCATCAAAATTGAATGATTCTGTAAATATTTATTCAAAATTGTTCACTTCAATAATCTGAAAGGTCAATACAAAATTTAAACAAATTTTTAATCCAATGATTTAAAAGTGCATGGCGCCATTTTCAAGTAACATCTCGAAACTACGTCGAAAGTCAATTGTCAGGAAACCCGCGTTCATGATTGGATAAACCTGTCGCTTTTTGCCATTTAAAATAAAAAGTTTCAAAACTCCAGGTTTATGAGAAATTCAAGGTTATCTACATATTATATTCAATAATTAAATAATAATAATAATCAATGGAGCAAAGGTCTCCAGCACTTTGAAATGCAAAATTTAATGTTTTCCGGTCAAGAAAAAGAACATAGTAGTATCCAAGCAGTTAAAGTTAGATGAAATAATTTTTCTTAACTATACAATATTCAAGAAAAGATAGAATATCATATTCCCTTATAAATAAAATCAAAAGCCTAATTTTTGAAAATGAAATTTTTGAAGTTATAAAAAATATGTTTGTCATAAACTAGATTAAAAATTAAAACTACATTTTCAATATACTATAGAAATATGTTATTTACGTAAGCAATAGAGATTTTAAAAAGTTTTAAGTAGATATCTGAAAAAGAACTTTTTTCTCTACTAATTCAATTGAAAATAATGTCAACATTTTTGATAAAATTTTGGAAATAACAAAGTTTTTTAAACTCATTTTAATGTCTTAGCTTCTCGAAAATTCAGCTTACCGGATAAACTATTTCAAATATTACAAAACGACTGATTGATTAAACATTTGAACGATTAAACAATATTTAATCTTATGTTTCTGCTCTGAGCGGAAACATATGAAACTTCCATAAGAAGACTAAATATTTTTCAATTAAAGAATTTTGAAATTTTTAAAAATGTTTATCTGTTTCATAATCTAAATAATATTTTTAACCGCTTTAGACTTGTAAAGTTTTATAAATTTTGGTTTTTATAAATTTTTGTTCATACATTTTTTCAAAATTTTGAAAAATAAGCTTGCGCGCGCGTTGTGGGTTTTTGCTTACTTGTCTATCTAAAAAAAGTGGTATAACTGAAGGTTTCGAAAATCTCGCACTCATTGCTGCTGAAAACCTGTTTTGCTTTTGAATGACTTACAATTGCTTTATTTATTACATTTGCAATTTAAAAATAAAATCTGCTGCTATTTTTCAATTTATTTACAACTCTTAATTTAATTTGTGATCGTTATGGTGGCGAAATATTTCATTGTTCTTGCAAATACAGATCTTAAATTATATACTTTAAAAAGAGAATAAAATTCTCTGATACCGAGGGGTTGATCATTTATATTCAGAGTGTACACCAAATATTAACATTTTAAACATTTATAAAGATTTCACAAAATTTCAGAAGATATCTTTTGGTTTTAAAAAGTTCAAGGGATTTCTAATTATTTTAAGAGATTTCGAGGAATGCCAGAGGATTTCAAGAGAGTTTAGACCAATTTAAGAGATTACAAATAATGTTATGGGATTTTAAGAGATTTAAAAAGATTTGAAGCGGTTTTCACACAACATCTATGAATTTCAATCGTTTTAAGACGATTTCAAGGGATTTTGAGAGGCTTTAAAAAATTTAAAGCGTTTTTAATGGAATAAAAAATATTTCCGGGCATATTACAACAATTTTAAAGGTTTCAATAGATTTCAAAGAATTTGGAGGAATCGGAAAGTATTTTAAAAGTTTTAAGGGATTTTCGAAGTATTTAATTATCTCAAGAGATTTCAAAGAATCTTTTAAGATTGTTGGCCTGTGAAAGCATTTCATAGAATTTTTATGGATCCAAATTAATCTAAGAGACTTAAAGGGCTTTAGAGATATTATGACGGGTTTATAAAAGTTTTCAATGGGTCTCAGAATATTTCAAGGGACTCCAAGAGATTTAGAAAGACGCCAAAGCATTTTAAATGATTCTGGGATTTTCGAAGTATTTCAAGAGATTTCACCTTACTTCCAAAAGGATTGCAAGCAACTTAAAAACATTTTACGAGATTTTACCATTTTTTTTAAGGATTTCAAAGAAAAGGGATTTCAAAGTACCTTTCGAGATTTCATGGCCTATGTAAATTTTTAAGGAATTTCAACGTTTTTTATGGATTTTATCTCCTAAAAAACTTAATGATTTTGTAAAAGTTTGCTATGGGTTTCAAAATATTTTACTGGATATTACAAAACTTCTGAAGTTTCAAGTTGTTTAAAAAGATTTCAAAAAATTGCTAGAGAACCCAAAGTATTTAAAAAGATTTTATGTATTTTCAAAGACTTTCAAAATATTTAAAGGGTGATTTCAAGTTCTTTTTAAGAATTTCGAGCGATTTTACAGGATGTCAAAACATTTAAAGAAATTTCAGAGGATTTCTAGGAAGTGCAACACATTTTGAAAAATTTCAGTGGCACTCTAAGGATTTCAAGTAATTTTAACAGGTTTAAAAAATTATGAGGCATTTCAGAGAAATTTATAGGACTTCATGAGCTTTCAGAACAATTTGAGGAATTTTAAGAAATGTTGAAAGGTTTAGAAGGTTTCAAAATACTTCAAAAGTGTAGCATTTTTCTGATATATATATCCATATTTTAGGTATTAGAACTTATAAGTAAAGTACTTAATAATAAAAAATATGCAATTTTCAATAATTTAACATTTATTTAAAAAAATTTTTGTTTTTGTTTTAGTTTTTTTAAAATTTAAATACAAACATAAACAAATTCTAAATATACCTAATGAAAATGGTTAAATCCCAAAAATTCAGGTTCTTTTGGACTCAAGCAATTTCTTATCTTTACTTAGGTAAAACTATTTTCTTGCCAATAAACGTAACGTGCGAAAAAACTATTCTGCGAGCAGTTTTTTCTTTTCTTTCAAGGTTTCCGTAAGGCAGAAGTAGAAATGAGGCAGTTTCATTTAAATCAAGAACTGTTGAGGGAATTCTCTGAATGTATTCTCGGATGCGGGTGCGGAGATAAAAAAGAAATACTCATTCTTTTCCGCATCTACTTGGCATTCAGGCATCTGGCACCATACGCCTAGGGAGATATACTTTATTATTAATGAATTGCATTTTGGATCATGCACCAAGTTGCGCAGAGAGTGGCTTCTTGCTTCTGACCTTAAACGAATATAATATAGGATTGATTTTATTTCCGACTGGTACTTTTTGATGTTATAGTGATTAACGTTTGATATTCTCAGATGATGAAGAGTTTACCTAATTGGTGATTGGAATACAATTATGGAAAGTTTACTATTTTGAGAGTTTTTTTAAGGATTTTAAAGATTGGATAATTTTATATTAGTCAGATGTTTAACACTTCGATTTTCATGTCCAAATTTTAGAAAATTCAACTTGAAAAGAAGCTAATAGTTTATATTTACTAAATTTAAATTAGCGAGATATGGGTCACTCAATCAAATCAGTAAGAATTGTATAGGTTCACAATGCAATCTCATTGAATCAAATAGTTAGAAATGGGTCACTGGATCACATGAGTAAAGATTTGGACTGATAAGCAGTGAAATATCACTGATGCCATTTTAGAGAGAGAGAGTAAGATTTAAATTATTTTGTTAGTTAATTGGAAAATAATTTAATTCAAGTAGTAGTAGTGTAGTTTATTTAATTGTAAAACGTATCCAGAATTTAAAAAAAAAATCAATTTGTAATTAGAAGACTCAACATTTTATAACTGTTTGCAAATCTTATGTACGTTTGAACTTGAAAAGAGTTCTAACTAGAATATGCGTTCGTGATTCTATTTTTTTTAAGTGCTGGAATTGATTAATGAGCATATCAGTTTTCGCATAGATTTTGATCTCCATTCTTGTTGTTAAATTGCAATGTGATTGGTCGACCACCTACGTAAAGTAGTTCCACTATAGTGAGTATGAATGCGAGGCACGTTACTAATGTCGTTTAATTCACCGATCTCTGGGAACGTGCCAACGCACGTCACCTTTTTAACACCTGTCCCAAGGTGAAAAATTGAAGCACTTCAAATTAGAAAGGTCAAATTTTAACGATTAGAGAAATTTCGATAATCAGCTCTAAATCGGCAAAAGCTTAATTAGTATAAAACTACTAATTGGAAAAGTACAAAGTCGGTTACCGAATTTTGTGGACGATGTCGACGAGTCACTGCGAAATATAATTTACTTCAATAATCTCCAAAAATTATGCAAATAATTTGTCATGCCTTTTTGACGGAAAAACGGAATTTTTTTAGCTTTACCATGTTTTTTGTTAACAAATTTGTTTTTATAATTATTATTAATTTTTTCATCATGTTAACTAATTACATATTAAAAATTTTGAATATGAACAAGGTTTTTTAAATGAAAAACTGTGTTTTTCTTTGCGAAAAACATCATAAAATTAAATAGAGTCAGTTTTTCCGTGAAAAAAGGCATTGCAAATTATTATTTGCATAATTTTTGTAGATTTTCAAAACAAATGACATTTATAAACATTTTAATTAATAAAAAATAAATGAATAAAAAAACTGCATGTACCGAGAATCGAACACACAACCTTCCGGCCGTTCGGAAGTGTTTTTCGCCTACTGTGGCGAATATTTCAAGGTCGATTTTCTCGAAAACGGCGAAAAACCGCATGTCACTGCTTTGGAAAATTAATACTCAGGCAATGAGCTTACATTAAAAAAAAATATGAACCGAAACTAAAATTCACAATAATTTACGGTCACCCCTTGTCAGTCAATATTTTGTTAACAAATGAATAGGTAGAAATGTAACTAAAATTAATTAAATCCATAGAATTTAACACTGAATTATTAGAAAGCTCCTAATTATTAGTATAAATGTTTTCTAAAGTAATTAATAAGTGAATTCACAATATATATTTAAATGAGTACTCTCTAAATCTGAATTAGTTGAAGACTACTAATTGGTAGTAGTTTTCTACTAATTCAAATAGTGCCGATTCGTTTACTAGTAATTAGTAAAAATCTACTATTTCAATGAGTAAGAATAACTGACTAAATGAATTAGTAACTATATCTACTGAAGGCATTGGTAATGCTATACTACTAAATGAATTGGTAAATTTATATTGCTGGTTACTATTTTAAACGGCAGTTTCAAGTAAATTAAAAAATTATTTGAACAGGAATTTATAGAGTAGGGTAGAACCCAGGGAACTTTTATTTATAAAATCAATCTCGAAATTTCTCAATTTCCTGTGACATTGTAGAACAACTGAGTTTGACATTTGAGTTGAGCCTGGGTAAGAAACTTTTCATATGAGTTTGATCTAGGAAAACATCTGGGAAATCGTATGGGAGTCATCTCTCAGATAGCCCAGTGGGCACACAAGTCCTAAAGTTGTCCTATAAACGTATTTTGACGGATGTCTTTAGGACATCATGAAAATCTTTTAATGACATGAAAAGATCTAAAGGATGTCCTAAAGACTTCAAATCACATGAGATAGAGGTACATTCTAAGGACGTATATAGGATGTCCTTGTGCCCACTGGGAGTATAGTAAAAGTATGGCAAATGAGACTATTCCATACTTCATGTATATTTCTCATAGTCTTCCATTATCAAAATTCATGACTCTATTATAAAGAGTTCCTTATTGTATGCGGCCCACATTATCGGATTAAATTATCTAGATGTCTTCGAAAAAGCTCAAGTCCGTTTTTTCAAAAATCTTTTGCGCCTTCCCAGAAATACGCCTGACCCTGTGTATCATACCAAATATTAAAAATGGCGCTGAATTGGGCGGCGAAGATTTTCGATATGGAAGACTCGCGCTATCCTAAACTCTGTATGCTAAAACTAGTCGAAACCGCAAACAGCAAAAATGTTAAATATAACTGGCCAGGTCAACTTATTAGATGTTTGGAGGGAGCGGGAATAAGTCACAATCTTATGGATCTCAATGGTCCCAATCTTATAACTCAAATTGATACTATAGCTGATCGATACCGTGATTTTTTCCATTCGCAGGATCTGTTAAGATTGGAAAATTGTCATTTTAGTTATATATACATTACAATTTTACACAATGATGTACTACCCCAGCAATATCTGCTATTCAAAGCTCCTTTCCTTTTCAAGCGCATTTTCGCTCAATTAAGAACTTCCTCCAGATTCACCATTAAGTTGACCTCTAAAGCTTGAACAACTGTAATCGATCCACAACAGATTTGCCAGTTATGTAATCTA
>CAKNWT010193774.1:0-20413 GCA_932066315.1 Andricus coriarius
AAAGTCTAAGCTGTCGTTAAAGAAATAATAATAATAACAATGACTAATGTCACCTTATACGCTCCTGGCCGCTGTGTAAGGATAACAGCGTTAACAGACGAACTGTAAACTATACCATGCACCTAATTTTGTACCTACTACAACATCATCGTAAAAGATTTCAAACTTCGTATTAAAGTAATTCATAACATCCTCATCTCATCAGGCAGTTGACTTAGTCCGTAGCATCCTCTTCTGTGTGGCAGTTGCTATGTTCCATAACTTCACCTCCATACAGTTTTCTGAAAAAGTCGTACACATACAGTCTTTCATGTCTTTCAATCCCATGCCACTCCGCTATCAGTTTTCTTAACCCTGACATACTCTGTACTACTACTTCCCTTCTTAATGTTCTTAACCCATCTATAAAATAATTAGTTCTTTCCTTCAAAATCATTTTATAATTTTTTATCTTCTCCACTTTGATTTTAGTTTTGCTTTCTTTGACTGGTATTTTTGATTTTCTCTTATCCCTATAATCAATTTCTAGTCAAAACCTCTCCTCACTGCTAAGAACTTCAATAGTCATCTTTCTCGAGTATGCTTGCGGCTACGCGGATTTCATCATTCCGCCAAGCATGTTGAGTCATTCTTCCTACAACCGAAGTACCACACGCTTCGGAAGCACTCTTGAAGATGATATCTTGTAGTATTGTTCTCTCAGCTTATTACGACATACTATTTGTACATTTAATCTATTTGGCTATTCTTCACCTAGGTTCATTTTTGAAACTATAAGGTAATGATCCGCTTCGGCTTCAGAACCTCTCATAAGTTTTGTATCTCTCACTAGCCTTCTCAGCCTCTCGCTCCTTACAGCAAAATCAACCATACTGTGGCTTTCACCTCTGTACCAAATATACATGTAGATCATTTTATGCTTGAACTAATTATTGTAAAAAAAAAGTCTTTTTATAAGCGTGCGCTTATATATTTCTTCCCTTTACCATTCGCTTTTGGATCTCCAAAATGACCAAGTACCCTGTCAGTACTTATCATTACTTGTGCGTTACACGCAAATGCATCCATTCATCCCTCCGAGTAGAATGATTCTTTCCCCAGGATCGCAAGTAAGTAGTATATCGTTTAAGGAGTCCTAGTAGATGTCTTTTACATTATTACTTTTATGTGTAGAATGCATGTAGTGTAGCATGCTATAACAAATTGCCTTCTGTTTCCCACATTTATTCTAGCCCATAATAAACTGGGAAATATACATTTATAATTTTTGACATGCTGTTTTGCTTTCTCATTCATAAATAATCAGACCGGCTCTTTAGCTACCATGTTATACATTCACTACTCCTAACAACAGTGCGAGTCCACTCTTCCCTATGTTTGTTATCTCACATCTGTTCTTCGTTGTTTCAGGTACACCACAGGTCACACCGTGATCTGGCAATCACGTCATAATCAGGGAATGAAGCAGATGGAAAATATCATTAGTAACATTCACCTCCTGCTTTGTTTACTTTGATTCATATAACCGTGATGTACGATGGATTTGCCTTGAGTGATTGTTAGATACATTGATCAGTGGCCGTGTCGGAATAGTATTGTGGGACGAGTGTGTTTTTTGATTAAGCAACACGTGACTTCTAGAATCTAGATTGATCTAAAATGTAACCCTCCTCGTGTTTTTTGATGAAGCAACACGTGACTTCTAGAATCTAGATTGCTCTAAAATGTAACCCTCCTCCTACACATTTGATCTCTAGTAGTATAACGAGGCTAGAACCGAACGAGTCACGGTTAGCCTGAACGAGATTTGGGTTAATGGTATAATAATTATTATTACTTGTTACATATATTTTATTGAATTTTTCTGTTGAGGCCCATATATTTACATTATTTTCGCTCTTGGTTCTTTCCGCAGAAAATAGTAGACTACTGATTATTACTGATATTTTCAACCAGTATCAAATCTTTGAGCAAAGTTGAATATTTTTTATTATTTAAGTATCGAATGGAAAACGAAGATTTAGAATTATTTCGCTGGCAGTGGGTCAAGGGATCGGTTGGTACGATTCAGTGGGTTCTGAAGGGCTGAAAATATTTGCTTTGATAAATTTAAAAGTTAAATCTGTTGTTTGAGCTGCATATTAAATAGACACTGGATAGTATTATGGAATTTTTCGTGATAGCAGACAGTACGTCTTAAATATATTATCCATTCAATATAAATAATACAAATTTCTTTATACGTAATCTGAACTTACAAAAAGCAAATTGTTGTAATAATTCTGTTTATTTTACAATATGAAATTCCGTATTCTTTACTTGAATTTTTTTTTAAGGATTTAGTCACACTTTTCGTGTGTATTCTCAAAATGGAAAACTCTTATTTAAAAAATTCAACGTGGACATTGTATTGTCTGTACAACTACTGTGTACTTCCTGGTTTAATTAATAAGAGGGAAAGAAATATCTTGGTTTTCAGGTAAAAAAAACTTTCAATGTAAATATATTTTTCTTATTTTCATATTAATTTAATGATTATATACATGTACAATAAATAAATTTAATAAGTAAATAAAATATAGTTAAGACCGCAGACTCATATTTTTCGGTTGAAACTATATGTATATACAGTCTCCCTCATTTTTGTTGATACCATTTCTTACAACGTTTGACTCATGATAACACAATATATACTCGTATATGTCACCTCAAAAGTTACGGACATTTTATATTCTATGGATCGAGTTACACCGGCGAGCCTTCAGTAGGCCGGCTTACTATAAGCTAGCTTAAATGAGAGAGCCCAGATTCGCGTCGGCACAGAAGATGCAGCTACTCCACGTGTGTGACAGAAAGCCACTGCCGAAAACGCTTTTGCGCCGATGTGAAACTGAGCCACACTCGAATTGAAGCTAGCTTACTTTAGGTGCGCTTAATTTACACCCTCTGGTGTAACCGGGTTTCATGTTGTTGTCTGTCATTTCATAAAAAGTGATAATTCAAGATACGTATATATACAACTTCAATGAATTATACATAAATCTTCTTTGTTAATAAAAAATAAAATGATTTTTCTTCGTATTCGCGTATTTCGTTCTTCTTTTGCGCACACGCCGAACAATTCGATACATATGAGCCTCCTTATACCGTACGCTAGTTGCAGGTGTAAACTGCTTAAGTGGGGATAAGCTTGGCTGAGGCCTAACTCTGGAGCATGGGAGGGAGTAGAGAGTAAGCGTCCTGTCTCCCTCCCTCTCATGCGCCGAGGTTACGTCTCAATTACGCTTATCCCTTCTCTGCCCCTTCTTAAGCAGTTTAAGCCTGCGAATAGCGTACGCTGTAAGGAGGTTCCATGTTGAAAAAATATCTCTGTTTTTTGACTTTGCCTCTTGCTTTAGTACGCAGTTACACGGCAAACAGCAGATACGTTTTGTAATTATTACTCTCCGTTTTAATAATATACTATTTGAAAATATTTTGAATTCACGGATTTTCAGGATTTAATGGATTTCAAGGAATTCACAGAATTTACGGAATTCAAGGAATTCACGGAATTTGCGGAATTCACGAAATTCAAGGAAATCACAAGATTCACGGAATTCACAGAATTCAAGGAATTCAAGAAATTCACGCAAGTCAAGGAATTGGCGGAATTCACAGAATCCAAGGGTTTCACGAAATTCAAGTGAATTCCTTGAATTCCATGAATTCCTCGAAATCAGCGAATTCGCCGAATGCCGTAAATTACTTGAATTACTTAAATTTCTTGAATTCCGTGAATTTCGTGAATTCCGTGAATTCTGCGAATTCCGTCAATTCCTTAAAATCCTTGAAATCTTGGAAGCCCGTGAATTCAAAATATTTGCAATTGATATATTAAACCGCAGAGTAATAATTACTAAATGTATCTGCTGTTTGCCTAAGTAAGTATGCGTACTAAAACGAGGGGTTAGCTCAATAAACGGAGTGGTTCTTTTAGACGAACAACGCAAGAGTGGTCATTTTAGACGATCACTCCAACAGATTTTTTTTAACATGCAGATATCGAATTATGTTTGATTATTGTAAATGATAAAAACTTGTAGAAAATCGATTATAAAAATGTCAATTTTCCACCTAAACTGAACTAATACATTCGTCTTTTCACTCTTTCTTTTTTATACTGCTTATGTACACATTTAGAGTCGCATTTCATTCTTGTCTTTTTGTTGCAACTCTGGCTCAATTACTAAAATCGTTGGTGTTAAAACGTGTTTCTCTCGATGATACAGTAACCAGAAAAAAATTTGTCTTTAAGTTTTTTGTTTCTAATTCATATTTTAAGGTAAAAATTTATATTCTGATGAGAGTCAAACCATGTATGGCTCTGTATGTTGAAAACAAATTTAGTGGATACATTTTTTTATAAGCTTCGTCTATAATATCTGTAAACTTCAAATTTTTAATCCTTCCGATTTCTTTGCAATTAGGGTAATTTCGCACTATGTTTTGTTAACATATGGTAAAAAACCCGAAAAGAATTATTACTCTGCATTATTCAAATTACATTAGGGAAACTATATCAAAAATTATCTCGTGTATTATTGTTTTTCTATTGTAGTAGAAATATTGAGGTATATGATTTTCCATAATTTATCATTAGTCCTAGAGAACTTTTTATTTTAAGTAATATTTTACTTTTCAAAATCTTTTAAAATAAACATTCCGTATTTTAATTTTTAATATTTAAGTGTAATTTAACCAAAAATGGAGGATATATGTAAACATAGAAGAAAAATCTTTGTAATATTTAATGAGAATATATTCTAAATATGTATAAATACTACAACATTGTCAAACTTTCCACATTTGAAATTTAAAAAAATGTATCACGTTAATTAAAGAACTAATTAGAAAAATTAGTACGGCTAATTTAATATCTAACTGCTTCAACATTTTTTCTTTCTCAAGAGATAAATTCCTTTCAATCTGAGGGTTACAAATGTTGGGTATTTCAGTACATCTGTTTCAGAAATCACTCTAATAACTTGAATTTACATTAACATCAGTTTAATTCGTCTCAGACTTCCTAGAATTTAGTTGCATGAATGTTGACTTATTGCATTTAAATTCAAATGAATTCGGTTAACTTAATCTCTCATGAGTGTAGTGATATTAATATTAAATCAATTGCATTTGCCTTAAATTCAGTTAATTTACTTAAAATTATTTGAATTTGGTTGAATTCAGTAAAATTAATTATTACAAAAATCTTTTTTATATGATACACTCGAATCGAACAGAATTTACTTTCAATTAAACACTAGGAATTCAGAAAAATTAATTCTTTTTCAATTTTGCCAAACTAATTTATTTAACCATTCAGAAAAATATTCCATTAAAATCTATTAAATACAATTCGGATAGGAAAATCTTCAATGCGAAATTTGGGTAAAAGCTTATAATTCACAGTGTTTCCGGTGAATTGTTTCGAGTTGTATTTCATTAATGGCAGTTTTGAATTGTCAGTCAATCTCAGTTTATTACGAATTTTTGATTGACCGTAATTGTATCCAATAAATTGTTTTCAATTGTCATAGTTATCTAACAAAATTTTCGAATAGCTACAGTATTTTACGAACAGCTAAAGTTGTGCACTTTAGGGTCAATGCGCGTAAGTGTGATAACGGTGTTATTGTGATAAAGTAAAAATTCGGAATGAAAAGCAAATCACCCGTGTGGAAAAATTGTATGGCAGTCTAGTGTCAGGCCTGGCTCAGGTCTTGCTTTGTCTAGACGCCTAGTTATAAAGGTCTGATCTATTCCAGATATGGTGCTGATCAGCTTTCGAAGAACAAAAAATTCCTTAGTTCGATAAGCAATTTTTTTTAAATAGTTCAAATCATTTGGGGTCTCTAAAATGATAGAAAATAAAAATTAAATACTATCAAAATAAGACTTTTTTATGACCATATTGACAGTTTGGTATGGCCAGGCCTGGCGCTGATCGGCTTTTCTACATGCAAATATTATAGTGTGTGTAGCGTTTAGTGAGTAGTGCATGCGGTATGCAGGGTGATCCTGAACTCATCATATTCCTTGTACGTATACATTCCTTGGACAAAACTGAACAAAAAACTGCAATGGCAAAATAACGTACGATCAATAGTTTTTAAACTATTGAGAGTTGTAAAGAACCAATGGGAGCTCACTATTTCCACGCGTAAATAAGCATCTGCGCGAACTCTAGAATTTGAATCGGCGGAATCACTGAAGAAGTGAGGGTGATATATTTTGAGAACTTCACGTTGCTGAGTTCATGATCACCATGTATAGCTGAGGCTGTTAGGGTTCGATTCTCGGTGCTGGCGAATTTTCCGCAAATGCATTTTTCTAGCGTTTTGTTTAATATGTAATTTAGGATACTTTAAGAACCTTATATACGTTCAATAATAAGAATTTTGTTAAATTGAGATTTTTTGTTCAATAACTTTTTTCCGCACATATTGGTCTATATAAATTTGAACACTAGGGTTCTGGAAGAAAATACAATATTTTCAGTCTTTTGTTAATTAATTATATTTATTTGTTATTTATATATTACTTTCTATTTATTTATTATGTACTATTTATTATTTTTTCTTTACTTTTGACTAGACTATCTAGCTAACGGCTAGACTGTATGATCAGCGTCAAGAGTCGAATCCAGACAGTCATTGCTTTATTTATTTTAAAGGAAACTGAGGTGCTTTTAAAAAACTAGTAATTGTGGCTTATGGTCTTCAAAATAGAATTTTTCATACATAAAAGCTTGTGTGATACCTTATTTTAAGGAATGAAAAAAGATACAATATTTTTCTGGAATATCCGTTGTTTAACTTAACAAATACAATTTTGATAATTTTTATTTGTAAATAATAATAATTATTATCAATTAGAATTTTTAAAAATATGCATACGATTCATTTTGAATTCAATTTAGAAGTATAAGACTTCTAAAGAGGTAACTTTTTGAATATACCTTTAACTTTTTATATCAGTTTCAAATTATGTATTAGCTGGCATTAATGTTTTTCTTTTTTTCTTTCAAAAACTTTATTTATATCTTTAACAAATGGAGAGAAAACATATTTTATGAATTAGTGGATATTCTATTAAATGGTAATGAAAGTGCAATTCTGTAAAAATGGTACATTTTTGTTTGTTAATTTAAGTCTAATCTTTGAATTTCGTATTGCACTTATCCCTATTGACCCAATTTAAAAAATATAATTCCATAATGGCCAATTGCAATTTCACATATCAAAATGTCCTATTGATATTAATTGATTTTCAATGCCTACGTTTTTTATACAGGTTTATTCGCCTGTTATCTTATTGAATTAACTTGAATTTATCATAAGTTCATCTGAATTTAGCAGAATTTATCTGAAATGCACCTGGAATGTATATTGAATTTATATTGAATTGCATTGAAATCAATTTGAAATTGAACTCACTGAATTCCCTATATTCACCTAATTTTTTTTTCTTTCGGTTGCATTGCTTTCTGAGCATAAAATGAATTTCTATAATTTAATGCAATCGGCCTTAAATTAATTTGAATTAGTTCTAGAAAGTTTTCGATCTTGTTGCAAAAATGTAAAAAAGTTGATTTTTTTTACACCATTTGCAAACTATACACATAAAAAATCTTGGCATTTGGGATTTTCGAAAATATATGTTTTAATCACAGCGCCATCATAAGGGCTATTTTAGGTACTGTGAACGATACCTAAAATATCACTTTTTAGGATAGGCCGCACAAATTTTATTCAGGGTACTTAGGGTATTTATTTAGGGTACTTAAGGTATTTTAGTATCGATTTTTTACCCCACGCACATTACCGGACCCCATCTCTAGACTATTTCGGGTTTTTAGATTAGGACTGTAAGAAACCGGTTTCACCACAGGGAGGAATTCAGCGCGCCTAAAGTAAGCTAGCTTAAGGGCATGTACCAGACTGTCACGTGACCTATTCTTTTAAACGAACTTACTTATAAACTAATAAGTCGAATGAATTTTCCATACCAGACAGACATAAAGGCAAGAAAGACGAAATTGTGCCTGGTATAGAAAATCCATTCGACTTATTAGTTTATGAGTAAGCTCGTTTAAAAGAATAGGTCACGTGACAGTCTGGTACATGCCCTTAAATACGAGAGTGGTTCAGTTTCGCCTCGGCGCAAAAGCGTTTTCGGCAGTGGCTCTCTGTCGCACACGTGGAGTCCCTGCGGCTTCTGCGCCGACGCGAATCTGGGCTCTCTCATTTCAGCTAGCTTATAGTAAGCCGGCGTACTGTAGGCTCGCCGGTGTAACTCAGTCCTATGCAACCTATTTGCGCGTATGTTTGAATGGTGTAATAAAAAATAGTTTGTGATACTCGGCCCCTGAGCGGCACTTTGCCTAGTGTGAATTGCAGTACTCGTCTCGTCTAAACCTCGACTCCGTCTCGTACTGCAACTTTCACTCTCGGCCGAAAAAGTGTCACTTAGGGTCCTTGTATCACAAATAACTATTTGCAGAAACGGGAATTTGAACAAGATTGCATGTAATTAAAAAAAAAAATGATTCAACAATTTGCGAATTTCTGGGTTATTTAATTGGGTCAAAAGTTTTAAATTCTAAACTTTCTGAGCTGTTAATTATTCTTAATAATTTGTCAAATGGAAATCGCACATCGAGATTGAAAGACGCTTTGACACTTTTAATTTATAATTTAATAGTAAAATCGAAATAGAATCTACCATGTACAAGCTGCGAGTTGGCGCGTGGTGGCCAATTGGCAGTGAAATTTTCCCCTAAAAAACTGACTCGTGCTTCAGACACTAAAGTTTTTTCCATTTGTTTCCGTAATGGAGACCATATGAGCATTCAATGAAACATAAATAACTGTTTACACATTCAACGTCGAATTACCGACATTGTTCATGAAGGTAGGATGTTGGCCATCCTGATTGGCAGCTGCTGCTCGGGCAGCGTGCCCAGCTTCTCCACTTTGGATGCTGAAGTGACGATAGGAAATGTACTCTGGAGGTATTGGTTGCAAATCCCGTTTGACAGTCTCTCTCTGCTTCTTTACCTTCAAGTAGCCGAGCACCGATAACAGGAGGACAAAAACCACAAAGCCCATACAACAGCCGACGATCAGCCCCAAACGCCTCGTTAATATGCTGTTGACGGCATCAGTGTCGCTGAGCGAAGACTCGTCGCTGCTAGCAACAGCATCCGGAGCTTCCAAGGTTGTCACGTCACTGCACCTACTTGTTAGTGAATCGACCATTTCTGGAATTGCCGTGGTCTCGATAAAATCTTCTCTGCTTTCGTTAAACTGCTCAATTGCATTGCTTTTTCCGCCTTCGGGTAACCAGTTGCCAAGCCCCAGAACACAAATCAGGTACCGCGTGTTCGATGATAGTTTCGAAAGTTTTACCGATCGAGCACTCGGATCAAGCATCTTACCTCTCACCTAAACAAAAAATATGAGGTCAAAGGTAAAAAACTACATAGTAATTAAGAGAAAAACTCAAAGTAAAAGTGTATCTCAATTTGTACTTTATATTATGAAAATAAAAATATAGTGTGAGACTATCTGTCTGATAATTAATTAGACAAAATAAACTCTCTCAATTTCAATCATTGAGATCTGACTAATTCAATCAAGGCCAAGTAAGGAACCTTTCGTATAATAACCAGATCAATGAGTCAAAATAAATAAGTGTGAATTAATTATTTTACTGACAAGGGGGGTTAGGTTGGTGTCCGACGCCGATTTTTTTTGTTACTTTGCAGGTGAAAAGAGGATCCCAGAATATGAAAAAAAAATTTGGGCAAACGTTCACATTTAGGGGTTGAAATCACCCCTTCTATATTTTTGAGTCTTTCAGTGTTTTAAGAGTTAACATTGTTTTTTAGTTATTGTTTTTACACGAAATTGAACTAATTGATGATTTATTACAATATTAGCTTGAGTTGAAAAAACACTTACCCTATAGAGTATCATAATTTAGAAAATCTACCCCTAGAATGGTTCGTCATATGACATATATGTCGTTTAAGATTTTGGACTTTGTTGCTGCAAACATCTTATTTTGATATTAAATTCTATTAAGAATCATCAGTTTTTTTCTAAATAAGCCCTAAAGTAGCTGTCACCCTAATAATATTATCAATAGAAAAGAAATATATTTATTAATATAACAATTCTGTGAGTAATGGATTAAATTATTTGGTTTGGATAATCAATAATAATATAACGGATTTTCTGTTAACAATGGCACTGGTTCTTATATTAATGAACCCATGTTATGTAAAAACTACCCCTAAAAAACTTTTTGTTTTGTTTAGCAGGCAATCTTAATGATGATACATATAACAGAACTGTTTAAAGAATTTTTATTTACGTTCAGGCATGTACATATTCCCGTTGAAAAGTGTACATACATATTGCTCTAGGCTTTCGACTTATAATTATTATATATATCTTCTACGTAATAAAAAATAAATGAACTAAAAATAAATCAAAAGAACAAAAAAAATTGTATTTAACAAGTTGGGTGTGTGATATGATAAAGGCATTCGTAATAATAACTGCGCATATATAAAATTATCAGGCATGTATATAAAACATTATCAGGCATCTAGATAAACCGAAAGAAAAGAAAATTTGTTCAGTTACAAATCTTTTTGTGTTTCTATCGTCTAAAGTGTTACCACATAAAATGATAATTAATCCGTTAAATATAATATCGTTATTGAAAATAACGTTCAATGCGGAGAAACTCGGCATTCAGCCTTCAGAAATAACACCTGAGGAGGTACAGCTACACGACGTAATAGAGGATATTATAAGGAGAAATATGTTTGATTCCTCAATTATTATTGAACATTTAGTTGACTTACAATTTGGTTATGGGGACAGTCAAATTGACATACAATCGATTGAAGATGAAGAACAACAAGAAGAAAACGATTATGGTGAAGTACCTAGTTGTTTATATCAAAAGGAGAAAGTCAATTTCGACTATCAAAAAGAAGCTGTTGACTATTGGAATTCTGGAAAGAAAAAGCGTTTATCGTTTACATCCGTTCATCAAAGGTTCAAGAAGCTTCGCTCCAAGCGACAATTGAGAAGATGGGAAGAACAAATCAAAAGTGGTGGTGACCGAGAAGATAAGCTATACAACGTTGCAAAATACACTTTCGAGAATTAGAAGGAGGCTATTGATTCGAAGATGACAGTTCATGATATAGATCTTCGAAGATGGGCTTTACAAAAGAAGCGTGAATTGGACATGCCATGGTTTAAAGTATCACGCTGGTGGGTATGGAAATTCAAGAAACTGCATAACGTTGTTTCGCAAAAAAATCACAAAATTTATATCTGTGTCATCTTTACATGAACCAAGAGATATAGAACAAGAATGCGATGTTTTTAAAAACAATGTAAAATGAGAAATTCTGAGGTATGGGGAAAGCAACATTTTCAATTCCGATCAAAGTGGTTTAAATTTGGAATTACACAGTGGAAGAACTTTGAGCTTTCCAGGAACAAAAACTGTGGAAAATGTTGTTCAATCGGTTTCCTCCACCACCCACAGCTATACAATTCAGCCAACCATATCTGCCGATGGAAGATTACTTTCACCACTTTTTGTAGTTTTAAAAGAACCATCCGGAGAATTTGGACCAAGAGTACAAGAAGGACTTTTTAAGGCAAACAATATTTATTTGCAAGCCTCTAAATCCGGTAAACTTTCATCAAAATTGCTACAAATGTGGCTTCAAGGTGTATTTTTCCCTAACGTGGGAGAAAATTCTGTGTTATTATTAGATTCATGGAGTGGCCAGTGTGAACAAGCCGTGCAAACAGCAATACCAGAAGGTCAAACCCTTTTACCAAAAACCATTCCAAAAGGCACAACTGGGAGAATCCAGCCCTTGGATGTGTTTGGCTTTAGGATTTCGAAGAACTTCGCACGAAAAATCTCTGTTTTTGAGATCTGATATTAACTTGCATATTAGGAATAACATTATAAAATTACAGTCCCTCACACATAATAAATTTTCTTCACCTAGATTTATTGACGTATTCAAATATTCTTGGTTTAAAAGCGTATATACAGAAAATAGACCTCCACATTTTGATAATCCTTCAGACTTTTGTTTCAACAAAGATATGGAACCTTATTGTGATATTTATGGTGATGTTGCAGTAATAACATGTGCATGGTGCAAGAAGAAGTTGTGCCTAAAACACGTTTACGAAGAATATCACTACGGTGAAAACTTCGAGCCTTAAATGTCTTACAAATTGTGAAATTAAAACACACTTATCATAACACACATTTATTTTTTATTTCGTAGAAGATATATTGTAATTCGAAAGCATTAAGCAGTAAAGGGTTAAAGGGACGATATGTGTAAGGGTAAGTGTATGTGTGTGCAATTTTTCAACGGAAATATGTACATGCCTGAACCTAAATAAAAATTCTTTAAACAGTTCTGTTATATATATCATCATTAAGATTGCCTGCTAAAAAAACATAAAAAGTTTTTTAGGGGTAGTTTTTACATAACATGGATTCGAACAAGTACCATTGTTAACAGAAAATCCGTTATATTATTATTGATTGTCCAAACCAAATAATTTAATCCATTGCTTACAGAAATGTTATATTAATAAATATATTTCTTTTTCATTGATAATATTATAGGGGTGGATGACAGCTAATTTAGGGGTTATTTAGAAAAAAACTGATGGTTCTTAATAGAATTTAATATCAAAATAAGATGTTTGCAGCAACAAAGTCCAAAATCTTAAACGACATATATGTCATATGACGAACCATTCTAGGGGTAGATTTTCTAAATTATGATACTCTATAGGGTAAGTGTTTTTACAACTCAAGCTAATATTGTAATAAATCATCAATTAACTCAATGTTGTGTAAAAACAATTAATAAAAAACAATGTTACCTCTTAAAACACTGAAAGACTCAAAAATATAGAAGGGGTGATTTCAACCCCTAAATGTGAACGTTTGCCAAATTTTTTTTTTTCATAGTCTGGGATTCTCTTTTCACCTGCAAAGCAACAAAGAAATCGGCGTCGGACACCAACCTAACCCCCCTTGTGAGTCACAGTCAAACCTATACCAAATGAATTAGCAAAGGATTTGAAAATATGTGTGTCGCTAATTGACTCCTCACCCCGGCCTCAAGGGAATGAGAACTCTGTAATAAAATTCTAAATCACTCTAGAAAATTACAGAATATTCCACAAGATTCTATATATCCAAACAATTTAAAAACATAGATTTCTCCAGTATAATTAAGAACATTCCAGAATATTCAACGTACCCGATTCTCAAACTTTTTAGAATAAAAAATTCCAGAATAGGTCTCAACATTCCAGAATAACATTCCAGAATTCCAGAATAGTCTACAACATTCTAGAAAGTTTCAAAACATTCCTAAAATTTCCAGCACATTGTACTGAATAGAATTTCCTAGAAAACTAAGAACATTCAAGAATTTGTATACAACTGAAGCCTCGAAAGAAATAACGGCAAGTCAACACACGTTTTGTGTCCATGGAAATCTATACAGCGAGAAAAATCTGTCCCGAATTTCGCACGAAATCGTATCAGGTCTAAATCGCAACACATGTGCCTTGCTTCTCTTGCTTGAATTCGTGTGGTTTTAGTATGTCAATTTTCAGTACGAAGTATGCACGAAATCCGTGCTCTTTTGGTATAGAGTACTCTATCATTACTTCACGCTCAGTCGACAATGTATAATACTATATAGTAGGACGATGCCATGTGGTAGAATCACAAAGCAATGCTTATACGGAGTTCTGATGGAATATCATTTCCAGTTCATAAGTGGGGAGAAAATTGTGTTATCTTTTTGTGTTTCAATTTCACATGTCATTTTTTCAACTATTGATTAACATTTTTTTGATTTTCGATCTCGCAATACGACACAAAAACAAGTTTGAGCCCCACATTTATGCACGCAGACCATTTAAAATTAAAGGCCAAAGCATCGACAACTGTAATTTGGTGATTGTAAAAACACTTTTGTTAAAGCTCCTTCGGCTTTAACGAACACATTCTCATCACGTATCTCGTACTTCGCGCTTGATTTTTTATTCTCAGTTACCCTGAAATATGTATCATTTCAAGAAATTTATATTATTACAATTCATAATATGCATTGTTATTGAAATATACGTATTTTCATTGTCTTGTTTTTATGATTAAAAAAAAGTGTGCATACTGTAAGAATAAAAATAAAACAATTTTTTTATTAAACATGTCGGTTTTTAATAAATTTAATTTGTTTACTTTCAATGCTATTTTTTACAATCAAAACTCAAAATACGCATCCTAGTGTCAAGCGGTTTTGAGAAAATTTGTAGACATAATTTAGGCGACAGATTTGGTTAAATAAAATGTTATTGTAGCTTGTGTCCGTTTATTAAAAAGGTATTTTTGTTTTGTTTTTAATATATTTTCATAACAAAAGTTTATGACAAATTTTGAGCTCTTTTTTTCTGAATACATTTTGTTTATTTTTTCGTATCTTGCGTCGTTTCTCTGAAAATTCAATTTTTCTTTTTTTCAACGTAGCTTTTACGAATAAAACAAAAAATACGCATCCTATCAAAAAGTGATTTGTAAGAAATTTGTAGATCTTTTTTAAATACACAATTTTTGTCTGTTTATCTTTTTTCGTATCTTGTATAATTGTACCGCCAAATGGAATTTTTTATTATTTTTTGTGCGGTCAAAATTAGAATTTTCTATTTTTCAAGAAAATTCCAAAATTTGTTATGATAATCTTGTAGGGTGTTCAAAATGAAACGTATTTCTTTTTCTGACATTTTTTATGTCGTGCGTCGTTTGGCTTAAAATGTTAATTTTCGTTAGTTTCTTGGAATTTTGTAAATGCTATAACTCTGGTAATACTTTTTTATCAAAAAAATTCATAAGGATAAATTGATCGCCTTTTTGAGTACTACTAATAACCGTACATAGTTAGTTAGTTGTAATACTCCGAATCCGGCCAATCTTCGCCGAGTGTTTTTGGATCTCGGTGGGTTTCGTTGTTACCAACATTATGAAATTATACCTCTCAGGTGCCAGGCGTACCTATCGCACAGTAAATGACGTCCTTCTTTGTTGATCAGCCAAAGTGATCCTCACCCACTCTGCCATTCGACAGCCTCCCTAGCGGGCATTAGGAGAGGGGATACGGCCAGACTAGGGTGGACGGAGCGAGCCCTCTCAGGTCATCAGTGAGATGCACAGATTCGAAGCACTGGCTTGGTGTGTTATGTGAGTGTATGTGTGTGTGTTCATTACTCGAAATTGGCCAGCGACCGCCGAGCAAGAGGCCCCCGTAGGTGCCTCAAGCGCAAAGAGATCGCTGCCTCATTTTCGAGTCTTCTCAAAATCGGCTTTGACCCCCAAGGTTAGGCCCTCGAAGTAGCCAATTTATCCTTGGTAAGGCACCAGCTTTTTCTGGAGAGACCTACAGTTTAAGGTGGTTTCCGAACCACCGAGGTCGCGCTAGAAGTACATAGAAAAATTTCCATTAGTACCCGGCTCAGGGATCGAACACACAGGCAGCAACATTCGCAAAAACCTGTTTTTGGATTCAGGGAGTCTCAAAACGTGGACATTTGACAAAAACAGGGGGGGGGGGGTCAAATTTTACACATATCTAATTCCTTCTCTGATGAGAATGTAAAAATAGAATGTCCAAAATATGAGGTTGCGGTGGCGTTGAACGGAACGGTTACGCAATTGCGTGACCGTAAAGTGACGACATAGTGACGATCCAACGTTATTTCTGCCAAAGCTTCAATTTTGGAATTGAATCATGTTGAGCACGTTCAATAAAATTTTGCTCCATTCTAGAAAAATCCAGAGTATTGTAGAATATTCCAGAGTAGAATATTCTATTCCAGAGTATTATATAACATTCCATAACATTTCCAACTATTTAAGACGATTTAAGAACATTCAATAATTTACAGAAGATTTGTAGCAAAACCAAATTTCCACAAATTTAAGAATATTCTACACCATTCTAGAAAAGTGAATAATATTTTAGAAAAGTCTAGGATATCATCATAACATTCTAGAACATTCCAGAATATTATGAAAAAGTTCAAATTCTCAACAACCTTCAAAAACTTGAAGTGAATTTTGAATTCTGATAAAACAAATAAAAATAAAAAAATCATTCCATAAAAGTTATTAAATAATCTGAAATTATATTTTTACTTTATTATCAACTGTCAATTTGGTTTTACTACCCTATAAATGATAATGGAACCTATATACCTTCTCATTAAGTACGTGCAATATTTTGTTTTTGAATTAACCGATTGATGTAGACAATATGATATATGTATGGTAATTCAATGTACCTTAATTTCCGTCACGTTTGGAAACTCAAAGAGACTGTTAATGCGAAAATCAAATGAATCAACATATAAAAATACAGAATATGGATTATTACTGGAACACGGAGTGCATTAATTAATTTTCAATAACTTTGATACATAACGAGAAATTTCATTTCATAGTTCAATCTGCGTTAATATAGACATGATAGTTCAAAGTTTACTGATATATGCGCGCTATTTCCTTGTAGCAATATTGAGAATTAATATTTACACAAGAGACTGACACAGTGTGTCATTGTTCTTGTAAAATCTTAATTTATCCTTTGAATAATAATATGATAATGAAAATTTCAATTGAATGTAATCAGTTTCATTAATCTATTGTTAATACTTATTAATATTTATACATTTTTTATACAAAAATATTAACAAAAATGTTTAATTATCTCAAAGAAGGTATCACAAAGTAACATATTCAGCAATTCTGGTCAAAAAATAATAGTTTTTAATTCAATTAATAAAAATAGTATCACATAAAATTTTGTCAAATACCCAGGTGCGAAATTCGGTCGGATGTCAGAGATTGACCATCGGGCCAAAGTCGGCCCTACTTTGGTAACCGATCTACGGTAACAAGAGTTGGACCGACTAAGGTGTTTTCAAGCTGCCATGGTCTCACCGACGTTGGCAACCGACGTCGGCGGTGGGCGAAAAGCCGACTGTCGGCCTAACTTCGGGCCGACGGTCGGATAAACTGTGGCAGATTGGTCGGTACGACCGCGAGAATTCGGTCGGTCCGACTCTGTATACAGCAGTGGGTTAGCCATAAGTCACCTTGGTGCACCCGATGGTCGGTCAAACCTTGGCCCAAATATGGGCCAGCCGTCAGACAAACGCTGGTTCATGGTTTCAAAAAGACCGTGAAAGTACGGTCCACCCGACTCTGGGCAAAACATGGCCCGACCGTCGGCATAACATTGCGGCTTGCACAAGTCATCATGATGCACCTGACGTCGCAGTACACGATACAATTTCTAAATTTCGTTCGGTGCAAATTTTAAATGCTTATTACGATGAAAAATTATTTAAAATGGGCGCAAAAAAAAATGTTGAACAAAATTGTTTAAAAAGTTTGAAAAAAAAGTTTGAAAACAAATTTAAAAAAATTTTTGATCAGAAATTCTACATGATGTCGCATAGTAATAAAAAAATTATTAAGAAAAATAGTTAAGAAAATGTTTGATTTTAACTGCTTTGAGCTGTGGCTTATGAGGATGATTTTTTCATTGACTTTCAATTCTGTAGGTATAGAGTAATGGATAAGAATCCCGCCTGCTAGGCGATAGATTCAGGTATATATGTGGGTTCGAAACCCCGTAGCGATAGAAATTCCATTTGTAATATATTGTCAAAATACTCGCAATCAATTTATTATTAATTTTTTGAATACCTTGAACCTTCAAAAATCAAAGTCGGCCTCACATTGTTGTCCAAGAATATTAATGTAGTGAAGGCCTTTTCCGGAAAATGACCTTCACTACATTAATATTCTAAGATACCGGAAAAAATGTAAATATTGTTGTCCAAGGTTGGGCCGACATCATCTTAATAGATGGCCCATATATGGAACGAAATGTCGGGCCGACGTTAAGAAGTCAAAGGCGGTTGACCGTTATCGTTTAGCTGGTTGGCCCGGCCAGGGGCGCACAAAGTTGGACCGACCTTCCGACGCTTGCCCCGACCGTGGGCCGACGGCCAATTCGCACCTGGGTACTGCCAAGTACGTCTGGCAAATTACAAATTCAGTATTTTTCCTCAAATAAACATTTTACCTTACTCGTAATATTTATTTAGAATAATATATTTAAAATAATACTAATACTGATAATAATAGTATTATACATGTAATTATCACTTGAATATGACTCGAGTGCAAGTGGTCTTATTCGGAGATTGACCCGAGAATGTTTCGTGGCGATTCCCGACCGTGGGTGGGGGTAAATCGTTTCTCGGAATTATATTCCCTACAAGCCCGAGCACGATCTCATTCGGAAGTTGCACTATATATCTATAAGAACGCACGTTGGCAGAAATTTTGAAGCATTAGATACTCAGCAAATATAAACAATTACATACTTTAACATTGATGATAGTGATAGAATTCTGTAAAATTTATGTATTTTTAGGGTATGCAAAAAGCTCGAAACTTCGAGTCGATTCGAGCTGCTTTTTTTTAGTCCAACCCAGTTAGAGCTGACTCGAACATTTGAGTACGCGAAAATGTTGAGCTATGCTTGAAAGATTCGGGAACTCGAACGGCTTCGAGTTCACAAAAGTTTCGAGAAAGAAAGAAAGATCGCGAGCGAGTTTTTGAAAAATTCAATGAATAACCCAATTTTTTTTATCAAAGTCGGTACCAGGGAGGTTTTCCAAATTCTAAACACAAATTTGGAGTGAAAATAAGAGAATTCAATCTTTTTTAACTAGAATATTTTAGGAACTAGAAACTGTTCGAGTTCCCGAATGTGTTGAGTACTCGAAAACTATCGCGCTCTCGGAAAGCTCGAACTCCAACTTGTCAAACTCAGCTTAACTCGACTCAAATGTAACAAACTCGACTCAACACATTCAAACTTCGATTTTCGAATTTTTTCCAATATGCCGAAATATGTCAAGCTTTTAGTATGTTAAAAAACAGTTATCTTCGAATATAAATTATATGCTGTTAATATCTTGAATAAGTATGTGTGTATACTTCAGACCGAATCCATTTCAAATCAGACAGGTACACTTCAAGTCGTAGAATCTCGTAGTGGCAAAATACGTGCGACGTTATAAGTATTTGAATTTTGAAGTTTGTTGTTGAAAAAACACCAATTCTTTCTTTAAGCCCCTTAAACTTTTGACTTGATTGAAATATGTATTTAAATGGCCTTTTTAGATTCTGCTAGGGTTTATTGTGCTCTTTTAAACTAATTGAAATTATCAAATAAATTTTTTAATCATTTTAAACATTTTTGTGATCACGAGAATTTTGATTCGAAAACTTAAATTGCTGCATTTTTCTTACGAAAAGCGACGAATTTGACAAAATTCTAAATAAATAATTTGCTCGTTCTGAAAAGTTCTACAAAAAATAGATTTCCCGAGTCGAAATATAGGTTCTCTGTTGATGCTCCATAGTGCTTAATAAATCCTAGTTTGGTTCTCTGTAGTCCTCGACATCCTCGTTAAGTTCTCTTAGGTCCTATTTAGTACTCTTTTGATCCTCTTTTAGACTCATTGAATTTTTGTAAAATTTTCTAAGTCCTCATTGAAACCTCTATTTTCTCTCTGTATTAGTCTCAGAATGTAAAATTATTAATGAAAATAATTAGTAATAATTATTCACTTTTTAAAAATATTTAATAATGACATGGAGATTGATTATCTACTTTCTAACCAATTATATAAAAATAATTAAAACTGGTAATTATCTAATTTTACATTAATTATAATGCAATCTTAATGTGCAAGGATATTAATGAAACTAGAATCGAGATATTAAAGTGCTAATATTTTTATTCAAGCTCTTTTTCGTTGATGGGTAATCTAATGTACACAGAATTATCTACGTTCATGTATATACAAAGAGACGTAAGATTTTGAATTGGAACAGCGATTGCACTTTCAATGACTTCATATTGTTGTAAAAATGGCAAACTATTATATTGAAAATAGTCTCCTTGAGCTTGAAAAACGCTGCAACAAATAAGTTCGCTCTGTAAAATTGCTAAATATAAATTTTCACATTGCCAGCCAATTTGAGTTTATTTTTTGTGTTTTACTAATTCATTTGCCATGTGTTCTTATAGGGTCCAAAACTATACATTTAAAAAATATAATGTTCACAATGATATAATTGTATTGCTTCGTGTTTCAACAGTACACAGTGCTAAATTTTTCTTAATATTTCAGCAATGAAAACA
>CAKNWT010193779.1:0-16994 GCA_932066315.1 Andricus coriarius
AAAAAACATGCATTGTGTCTTCTGAACTAATAACTACATGTTAGGATGAGAGAGTACATTAAACGTGAAATGTTAGTGATCTAAAAAAATAATTTTGTTAATTTGAGCAATAATATTCATTTGTAGTTATTACTGTAAACTTGTACGTATTTTAATGTATGGGTGACTGCCCAAAAATTGACAATTTTAGACAATGAGACTTTTTAAGAAAAAAAAAAACTTTGCAGACCGATCAGAAAATATTTTTTTTTAAATTATGTGACTGGCTTGCCTTCTTAAACAATTCCTTGTACGAGTTAATATACAGTAAACTTCCGTTTATTTTAAGGTTCTTGAAACGTACCCGACCAATTATTTTAAAGCTGGAGGGGCCCCCACCTCTACCGCGATTCGGCAGTTTTTTTTTTATCAACGTCGTTCATTGTCTACCCAGTTCTTGTAACGAGGCGCCGCCTATACGCAACGTTTTCAAGTGAAAAGCGCGGGTGATTTCAAATCAGTAATAAGTACTATCAATAATAAAACAAATAAATACACCCGACATTCCTAAAACTTCTGGCCCACGCAGTTTCTCAGCGCGAAGGGCGAGAGACGGTTGCGACTCTCGCCTAGGAAGGGCCGAGTGCGTGAATACTGAGTAAAGTATATTGCGCAATATTATGGAAACTGTTCCGGCGAGTGGATATCCGGCTTATTGCACATCCGGCGTATTGCGCAGTTGTAAAAGTCGCGGTCCGTTAGTCTGCATGCATGCATCAGTGTTTAAGTGTCTTTTAAGTATTTTTATTGGCGTACGACAATTTTACAACTAAAAATAAATATAATAGAATCGTGAGAGTATCCCGTTCTGATCAAATCTCTTCGGGCCTCTTTTTTTATTGGTCAGCCACTGACGCGGAGGAGAGTGTACAGGGACCGTGATAGGAGATAAAGAAACTGCGCAACTTAAAATAAGTGCGTGTAGGGGGTTTGAATGAAGTGAACTTTAAAATAAACGGAAGTTTACTATATTATTAATTTTAGGTACACTTATTATTAACGATACAGTACTATAGCACCCAGAGTTAATCCTCCTCATCGTGGTTGATCACATTGACTGCAATTGATATCACAGCAGTCAAAAGCAAGAACTGTGGGGAAGCCTTAGTCTTTCTCTAATATCAAAATTTGATGCGTTTCTAGAAATAAAATAACAGGATCACATTTGCCCTTGTTAAATAAAATTTTTGGAAATATTGATACAATGTTTACAGAAAAGGTGAAAATATTTTTAAATAATAGCGGAAAAATTAGTATTTTCATGATTTATTTGATTTTAACTTCCGCGTTTCAAAATATCCTCTCATTTTACAGTAAGATAAATTAATTATCAAGAATATTATGCAAAATAGTGATATTTATTTATTGTTTTTGGGATCGACATTGATAAATCGATTTTTAGCTATATAAAAATCTTCGTCATGATAAAATTAACATTTTTGGCCAGATTTTGCATAGCTTGAGTAATTATTTTCTGGGTTTCAACTTGAAATATCAATTCCAGATGACCAGACCAAAAACTTGTGTGACAGGCTTTGAAGTGATTTTTTAAATCCCTAAATCTAAAATATTGAATCCTCTTCTATATATTATCTTTTTCAACTCAATATAAGTGATATCTGTAAGTCTCAAACAATAAAATGTTGTTAATATCATTTAGCAATTTTTAATTTTCTGGAATGGACCATTATGTTTATAACTAGAGCGATATCTTTGATGTAAGTAGTTTACTGTGATATTTTTAGAAAAAATGTATTAATCGAAAGAAATGTGGGAAATGACTGGGATATAACGTGGTCCATTTAGCAATCACCCATGTACACTTTTTTATTAAGGTACGACGCCTTCATTCAATATGGGTCTATGTGCTGACAGCGGCGTGTACGAGAGATAATAGATGCGAGATTTCGAAACAATTTTTCAGATGACGAAAACGCTCTATTTGAACCCAGGTGTTCTATTTGAACCCCAGGTGCGGTCAAACTTGGCGCGAAGCACCGCTCAATAGAGCCGGCCTCAATCAATAGAAATATTTTTATTATTCTGATTGATTCTGAATTCTGATCGATCACTTTGTTTTCTTTCAGAATCCGCTATAAAAATTCGTAAACATGATGAAAGATGAGAAAATAAGAGGCAGCTAGTTTTCACATTTACACACTTATTTTGCCCCAAAAAAAAACTCAAATGGTAAATATATACCAAAACAGTTTATGCGCTAGCCGCGTCTTTGAAAAGAGAGAATTGTTGTCGCGTCTTGTAATTCAATCTCAGAAATACAATAAATCAGAATGAATTGTAAATTTCGTGGATTACTTTTCGGTTTGTAACGATTATTTAACAATTAAAAATAAGATCCCTATAACAAAAACTACCTTTTCTAGTGGATTGAGCAATTTCTATTCAAATTTTTACTACATATCAAGTATATTTCGACACTATCCCAATGAAATGTTTTGATCAGACGAAAATTCAAATAGAGCATTTTCGTAATTTCAAAATTTGTTTCGAAATCTCGCATCTATTTTCTCTGGAAGTATTGTTAAAAATTATAACTTATGTGGTACGCCTGAATTCGTAAATAAATAAGCTAAAAGGAATCTTTCTCAAATTTTAATAAATACTGATAATATTAAAAATAAGCTTGGTCAAAGTTACCGTACTTTTGCAGACTAATTCCGCGGTTTTGAACTATTATTTCACAATTAAAAAGTAAGATTTCAATACAAAACACTTTTTTTCTAGTATATTGAGAAACTGCCCAATGAAATGTTTGGATTAACCGAATATTCAAACAGAGAATTTTCGACATTTCAAACTTTATTTCAAATTCATGCGGGTATTATATCAGAAACCATTGTTGACAATTATTACTTGTGTCGTATGCCTGAATTCATAAACGAATAAGGTGTAAGGGGTCTTTAAAGACAATTGAAAAGGAAATAGATCTTTAAAGATGAACTGGGATTGAAAATATTAACCGATTTTTTCAAATTTTTTTTTTTATTTACTGCAAGGGTAATGGTTTCCAGGCAATGCCTGACCTAAGCCGACTGTCCCCTGATGATGACTTTATTGCAGACAATTTTTTCAAATTTTTCATGTTTACCCTTTTTTCTGAAAATATTCCTACAGTGACTGGCTGTAGACATTTTTTTTACTAACAAGCTCCACCCTTTGAGGCGTGCTTATCATATTTCTGTCTCTCTCGCACCCTCAATTCAAACTTCCCACGCGTGTCCTCAGCCCTCTTAAAACCATTTTCATTATTTTAGAGTGTATTTGTGACTTTTGTAAACATTTAAAGCCTAAATCAGCTCTCCTGAAAAGTTTCTAAGATGTAGATAGACTCATACTCGGCACAAATTACATATAGTCTGACACCATGCTATCAGCATATAGGCTAATATGGAGGTGTTGATTTAAACTGATCTTCTTTATTTATTATAAATCCGAAAATATAAGTCATACAAAATCTACAAAGTACAAAATTAGTATTGATTTTATATTTTTACATTTAACAAAATAGACAATATAGTGTACATTTTCACGAATAAAAATTACGTAGTTAAAAAAATTATCTGTGAACAATAGCATAATAAATTCATTCGTTTCTGGCCCAAAACTTTTATGATTATCAATATTAATGTTTTCAGCAAAAAATCGAGAGCAAAATTAATAATTAATTTTGTCCAAATCAAAGCAACTAGTTTCTGATTTCTTTTTGCTCGCAAAATTAATAACCCAGATAACAATTACTAGCCTGACTAGAAACATACAAGTGACAATACTTAGCAAGTCTGTCACATGTAAATTCCCTAACGGTCACTGGTGATATTATATTTCCCACTCAAAACATCTTTATGAAAAAGTGCGACTTTGATATATAATCAATACGAACACTGTACTTTATAGAATCTTTATATATTATTTTTTAGGGTATATAATAAATAAAGATCGGGTTAAATTGTATAAAAGTGAGTACATGGGTGATGGCTAAATTGACTACTTTATGTCCCAGTCATTATCCACATCTCATTTGATTAATAAATTTTTTTCCTAAAAATATCTCAGTCAAGTACTTATATCAAAGCATAATTTGGTAAAGTTTCAAACTTTTAGAAGACTTTGTTCAGAAATTATAAATAAAAAAATACGCAAAATATTCTGGCATCCTGCAGTTTCAGACTACAAATTAAAAAATTTAAATTCCTAAATAAGATTAACAACATTTTTTAAATTTGAGATTTATAGATATCACTTATATTGAGTTGAAAAGGATAATAATGAAGAAAAGGATTCATTTTAGAGTTATGGATTGCAAAAAACACCAAATGTCTATCACACAAGTTTTTGGTCATGCCATCCAGAATTGCTACTTCAGGATACAAATCGAAAATAATTATTCAAGCTATACAGATTACTGCTATACAATTCTATACAAAATACGCCGTGAGACGTGGCCATAGGTGTGTTTCAGAAAAGTTGACATTTTATTAGAAAAAAAAATTGTGTGAATTGCAGTGATTGCAATTCAGCTGTACAGAGTGATGATCGCAGTGCCATTATTTTTGCCATTCACGCCGCAGGCACGAAATTTTACAATAGCGTGGCATACCTCTGATTTTTCCTGTGCACTTGATGCTAGTCGGCCTGAAGTATAGCTAGCGCTGCCATTCGGCAGCGGTCTACACATGGTACACTTTCAAATCATAGTACAGGTTACATATTTTTCTTCGTATAATCGTGGTTTTTAGTAGGTTATCATGATTTTATTAAAATATTTCATAACAAAAAAATTTCCAAAATGAATATTAATTTACAGCAACGTTTAATACAGACAAATAATTTATAGCCTAATAATGGTGAATAATAACACATAACAAACACCGACTTATCCTAACGAGAAAGACGTAATTCGTCATGGCTGTTAATAAAAACGTAATCGTGCCCTCTAGAGTAAGCGAATGGTAATTTTATATACTCAATATAGAGGGCACGAGATGTGTTTTTATTAAGAGCCATGACGAATCACGTCTTTCTCATTGGGGGCAGCCGACATAACTTCATGAAGAAAAATTAATCAGAACAATGGTATGCAGTGGTTCCGTTCACTAACGAAGTATCAAGCTGACAGCTGGTGACAAAATGTATGACTTGCCACATGTCAACTGTTGGCATATTCCCGCTGTCACATTTTACAAATCCCGGTTTTAGTGAAATTCGAGGCATTTTGAACACCTTTTATGTCATCCTTCATTGTTTTTAAACGCGTTTTAAATAACAAAGGTGAAAATAGGTCACGTTTGCTGCAATCACTAGCAGCCATATTAATTTTCCCATTAACCGCACTAACCTTACTGATGTTTACTGCCAACGCAGGCCTAATCAGCAATGTCACATCTTCCCTCGAACAATTAGAAATTTTTACTTTTGAGACATGAAAAAAATCAAACTTATTATTAAAAACTTCCCTTGAGTGCATTGCAATCAGACCCCAACCTCAAAATTGAATTGCCTCATTTTACTCCATAAATACTAGAATGAAATATTTGTTAGATACTTAGGACCATTCGAAGAAATCGTTTTACACCAAAACTATTGCAATTAGCCAGTATTGCACTCAGAATACAGACTTGATTCAAAACAGGAGTAGGCCCTAAGTATCTCAGAAAGATGTAATTTTAGCATTTATAGAGTAAGAAATTATATTCAATTTTTAGTTCTCTTTTAATTTCAATAGGAAAACAATATATTTCAAAATATGCAACAACCCCATTATTTTACAGCAAGCCTGAATATAGTCCAGACAAATAGTACAATACCTGAAGGTATTTCTAAATTTCAGAGTGAATTTTTCTTGTCGTTTAAATGGTCTTATGTATCTATACAAAATTTACTCACTGGACTCTATCATCATGATGAAAACAAAGTTATAGATTTCCTCTCCCAGGTAGTGTTGGTTTTTAGTTCAAATCCGCACTACCTATCTATCACTACCTATCACGACTTATCAACACTCCCTGAGTGTTGGTTTTCAGTTCAAATCCGCACCCTTGAGGTCACAAATATTTATTTTAATGATTGATACACCAGAATAAGACTGGTTTCTTTGAATCGTACAAGCATGTAAAAAAGGTGAAAATAAAAGCTTGCACCGCTTATGCTTCAAACTTAATTTCAAGAAAGTCTGTAAAATCCAAGTGCATTCTTTGGATTGTGGAAGTGACTAGGTCTACTTGTGCCAATATCAATAATATAATATTAAATAATAAATCATTAATACTACGATTTTGTGCACTAAAATAACGATTTTAAGCAAAAAAAATTGACCCTGAAACTTAAATGCGGAAAAACGGTTCAATGAGACTTACATAAAGTTAGAATTAAAAACTAATAAAATAATGGTATTATATTTTCGCCGTTCGTAACTTTTGGGATGTTTACGTCAAAGCTCATGAGGTCGGACCTCGACTGATAACGGACCTTTGACCAGTTCACGGAATCACGTTCAATGTATTGAGAAGTTTCAATAGCAACCCTGCTATTTTGCAGGACTTCCCAGCAGCAATATGTTCAGTTGAGATACAGGTTTCTGCGCTCAGTACCTGGCCACGGTGCAGTTGCCATCTACACAAAAAACAAAAACCATAGCGTCGGTGAAACACCACGCTACTGAAGTATGAACAATAATCATTAGGAAGATAAAAAAGAATCATCAAAACAGTAATCGCTGCTGGTAAGATGGCAGATTCAAGCAAAAAGTGCATTTCGTAACCATTTTCTTCGTCTCATTCAGTAATACATACATTAAATGTGATAACAATACATTTCCAGCACTATCGCCATCGTTAAAAGCAGATCTTATTGGTTTAAATGTGTGTATTATAATTCAAACGTGTGGCATTATTTCTCAAGTGCACAAGTCTATACCATCCTAGAGAAGTAAAGATCTCTGATCGTACTCAAATTTATACAAAATCTAGTCCTATTGGACGGTAGTTTATGGAAAAAAATGTTTGCCATTTGACAGGTAGGGGTGCAAGGTGAGCTAAGAGGCCCCAAAAACTAACAAAAGTTCACAATTTTGTCGGATTTGTATGAAACTTGGTTGAAAAGAGTTTTTGAGGTCGCTGATTTTGAATTTGACGTCTAAAGTTACCAAAAGATCAAGATACGAATTTCTGTTTTGAATTAAAGTCACGTGAGGCCGCGAGGTTTCCCACGACTGGTTATTTTTTAATATACTGCTGATATTTGAAATTTTTCTATTGTGAATTGCCTTTGTATATTTTATGTAAATACATCGTATCAGTCGGTATGAATTCGACGCTTTAATCTTCGAAAACCTTTAAGTCTCATTTGCCAAGACAGCAGTTTTGGTAGTAGCCCTGGAAGTTCTTTACCTAGAAAGCAATGAAGTGTTTTGCTCAGAAAGCAATCTAATGTTTTGCGCAGAGAGCAATTAAAGGTTTTGCCCAGAAAGCAATTGCATGTCTTGTCCAGAAAATTTTAGACTAATTCTTAAGATAAAGCGATAGCCTATACAGTAGTATAAGTGTATAAGTATTATTTACGTGATAAGCATTATTAAGGTAAAATAATTGGTTTTTAAAGTAGAGTACAGAGAGCGGAGGCCCTCACATTCGTAACAGGAGACAACAAACTCATACATAAAATATGATTTAGATGGCCATCAATTATATTGCACACATCAAAAGGAGTTATTTATATTAAATTTTTAATCATAATAACAAAATAATTTGATCAACTCCATCGATAATATGTATATATTAATAAATATGTACTTGCACGCGTGCATCGCATTGCGCTATCACTGTGAGAGGCAAATTGTTATCTGGGGCACTTCATTAAGCCAGGGCAGCTTTTACGTTCTTAAAACTTTGAAACTGTTGTTATTCAAAAATGCCTAGTCGCTTTATTGGGCATCTGTATCGTCTGTGACTCAGCAGGGCGTCTTGAATGTAAAAAACTGTACACTTTTTACCACTGAGGCATCCTTTTTGCGTAGTGAAAATAAAAGCTGCTTTCATGCACGTGCCTCTATATTACCGCTCAATGTGCCAAATCACGTAGTATATAGATCGGCGCTTGACTATACGTGTTTATCGATTTCCGCAAAACCAGCTTAATGCCATGACCAGCCATGACTCGCTGGACTAGAGAACACATGCTTGCATCGAACGAGCTCTACCTTCACCACAATATTCTTTTGGATCTTTTACAATTCTAATTGAATAAACTTGGTGGTGTGGCTTTTCAAGCTCAAGATATTCGCGTTAGATTTTAAAGCCACGTGGCCTTTAACGAAATCTCAAATATTGATATCATATTTCCGAATAAACCCTATTAATTGAGCGAAGTCTAAAAAATCCACATGATGCTCGAGTTTACGAACAAATTCCAAGACTGCGCAGCTTAGGATTTGATACCCGTCGAATCACTGTTCATAGACTGCCCACAGTAGGGGAGTGTTTTCTAACTTTTTTACACTAATGCAGCAAGTCTCCATGCCAGAATATTTAATATTTACAGATAATATTATTATATTTTGTGAAACCCCTTGTTTTATTAATGTTGCAAACTACTCACTAGAGTTCGTCTAAAGATACAAAGAAAATCAAGATTGCTATAATAAATGTTTCATGAATAGCGGTTCAGTATTTCCCCAGAAATTCGTATTCATACATACATGCACACACACACACAAACGTTCACACATAGTATACAAAAAGAGAAACAACTTTTTTGAGTCGATTAAAAACAGCAAAGAGAATAGGGGACGGAAGAAGAGAGAAGAATCGAAGATCTGACGTGGTTGGACAGAACGAGAAAGTGGTTGATCGAGTGAAGGGCGTGGGATAAGAGGAATAAGAGTGGTTGATTAAGGATTGGGTGAGAGAAGATGTGGGTAAAGGAGATGTGTGGATCTGCGACGATGAAGTAGAAAGCCTGAGGGAAAGGAGAAAAATGCAAGTGAATGGAAGGAAAAAAATATGAGAGTTGATAAGAATACAGGTACAGGGGGGGGGGGGGTAAACGTCAAGAGGGACTGAATAATAGGAAGAGAGGAGATAAAGGCAAATATAGAGACAAAGAAGTAGCGCTTAGGAATGTATCAGGGTTAAAGAACAAGGACGAAGGATACTGGGCATAATTGAAAAAGTGGGAAACATGGATGGATGAGAAGGATTCGAAGGGTATGGAAAGAACGTTACCGAGAGTATATGTGTGGATGATTCACTAGGCGAGAAAGGAAAGCGTAAATTGAAGAGGAATTAATGATATGGTTTAAGCGGTAAGAAAGGAAGTGGCGACAGAGTAAAAAATTTATAAGGATACCAGGCCTCAAAGGTTCAATAAATAGTTAGCATACATTAACTCATGACAAATATTTATAGCAGTTCCTCCATTTTTATACTGTGTCGTGAAATTGTTTCAGCAATATTTTGAGTGTACGCACATTAAGTGAATAGACTGTGTTTGCAACCTTCCTTAGAATCCAGATTCTTTTCCGTACTAAAAAAAGGATCTAGTGTTTTATTATTTTTTTTTATGTCGGAACATTTCTTCTTAACCTTTTTCGAAATGCAGTACTTACCGAATTTGTTTCTTTGTGTAGTTAACCTGACGATTGGATTGACTTTAAAGTTTGTGCATGGTCATGCACTTTATTTGTTCCCTGTTCATCCATGTTGTTTGTTCCCCGTTAATCTTTGTTTGTTTATTCCTTGTCCACCCTTATTATCTATTCCTTTTCATCTTTGTCCTTTAATTTCTTGGGGAAATCCTTTCATGTTTTTGCGACATCCGAGTAGTTTTTCTTGAGTTTATTTGGTACGTCGTCTTTTGCAAATTTTCTTGTTCTTGACTTATTTCCGACAGAAGATTCGGGTTCAGAAACATTTGAAAATTGGGATTGCTTTTACGGCTCCTTTACGATTCAACTTCTTGAGAGAAATTATGGATATCTATATCATTGAGCTGTTGCTCCTTTTTTAATTTCTCAGCAGCGGCAAACATTTTGTCACATGACCACATGTAAAATCCTTTCGTTTTAAAGCTTCTTCTAACTCTTTCTTAGCCTTTTCTATCAAACAATTTAACCTTTTCTCTTTTAAATCTCTTTCTCGTTAAATAGTTTTCAATTTCTATTCAAGCTCTTTAACTTTCTTATTTTCCACTTCAAACTTATTTAAATCTTTCTCCGATTTCTCAATTTCTGCTTATTTTTCCCGTTCGCTTTTTCCCTTTCTAAGTAATCAAGATATGCCATATGGGCTGAATGTGATTTTGTTATTTCATTATAGCTTTTTCGTCAGTAAAAACTTGTTGAGAATTCGAGAATCCTCGTTCGACATCTACATTTCTGTGAAATATGTGCAAACAAATTTGTAAGACTTAATTAATCAGGGGGAATTTTAAATTGTCATTAGTAAGGTTTCCGATATTAAAACTGTTCTTCTGTCAATAATGATTGATTCGACTTACATTCAACTTCAGCCATTTTTCCATTTGTAACAATTTCCATTCATCTACAAGAGCCGAAGAGGAGTCCTGAAGAGCTAAGCGTGATCCGAACGCATGAAGAAGATTTGAATGTAGGTAGTCTTGCAAAGAGGATTTCGATATGATGTAGAGTGCTGCCGCATTGTAGTGATTTTTCACATTTGATAGAAAAATTAACTTTTCTTTGGACTTAGATCCTTCAGACAAGACTTGGTTTCAGCGTTCTGAACGATCGATTCTTCAAATAATAAATGAGAATTTTTGAAAACTTCCTCTACTTTCAGATTGTTTTACTTAAAATCATCGACGCTATCTACGACCTGCTAAAGTAACACAGCCCCACAAAAAAAGTAGGAAGTCCGAGGGGCAAAAGCACTCACGTCCTATGGATTTTGGGTCGCTGAATCCGAATCCAAGGTCAGAATTCCGTTATCAACTTCAGGTTTTTTTCTAACCTCAAAAAACATAGCTTTTTTGTGTGCTGTTTTTTCATTGAATAATATGTTTTAAAAAACCGTGTTTTTTCAATCTCGACCACAAATTCGGATTCAGCGACAAAAAATACATAGAAATGATCTTTTTTGGTCCGCTGGGCCCAATACTTTGTGGTGGGGGAGGAGCTGCACAGAGAACAATACCGTAAAACCTTGCCGAAAAAAACTGACGTTTCGCCAAACAGAGTAGTCTCATCCTGTGGATTTCGTGTCGCTGAATCCGAATCTAATCTCAGAATTCCAAAATTAGCTCTTGTTCACTTCCTAACCTCAAAAAACTTGTTTTCCTGTTGATTTTTTGGTGATAGAAAACATGTTATCGAACAATGCAAGCTTATTCGGAAATTCTGACAGAGAATAAACATGTAGCGGTTCGAAGTACATAGAAATGGTCTATTTCCACAACACCGAAAACCAGCACCGAGGCCCAGAAGAGACGGAGGGGCTCAGAGGAAAGCACAACGGAGGAGGGGGTGGGGGGTCGAAGCCTACGAAGAGGCAAAAACGAACCCCTTGACGGTGGTTGAAACAATTTAGCCAGACTCACTGCGGAGCATTTTGAGTCCCCAGATCAATGACCGACATTCGAGACTTCCTTCTGCAGGGGAGGGGTCTTCGTATCTGTCGCATCTAACCCAGCGGCTAAAGCTCGGCTACCTTATACAGTGGCCGAGACAAGACCCTGGGAAGGCGCAGACCTAAAAATATATGGGTTTGAGTTGCTCTAAAAGATGGTGAGGGCTACGACGTGGTTCCCAGGTAAACTGGACGACCCATCTGTGGTCCTTCGATACTTGGAGGAATTCAACCTTTCACTAAGGACAGCGTCCTAGAGAATGGTCAGGCATGATCGGCATCAGGAAGAAGACGCTGCGGAAAGTACCAAGCAAATTCTAGATGTACAAATTCCTGAGTCCCAGACGAGGGCTCTTGCGGTCCTTAACAACAGGCCCTTCTACCACCTTCGACAGATCAACTTTAGGGTTGCCGACTAGGGATACGAGGAGCCTGTTGGGACACAGGCAAACTTGCACTACAGCTAAGGCGGCTCTGCGGTTCTACAAAGAGGTATGGCTGCGAGGAACACAGGTATCTCACTAATCCAGGAACCTTGGTTAGTTCGACATACCATAAGGGGTTAAGGGGGGGGGGGGCTGGTTTTTGTTACAGGGACCCCAAGGCGGTCAAACAAAGGACCTGCATACTGGCAACGGGAGTCAACGTTGTCCTGCTGCTAAGGCAGATCTGTGCGTGATCTGAGAAAGTGGGTACGTCTGAGACTCTCCACTTCTTGACAGTGTCTCTAAAACTAGCAGTACAGAGAGTGATGTCGATTTCTTCCTCCCTGACCGAGTTAAGAAACGTCGGGGTACTCCCCGTGTTAAGAATATCTAAATAGGTAATGATAAGCAAATAAAAACTCTTGAGTTTATGTCCGAGCTGTCCCACAGAGTATGGTGGGAATTAGCATCGCACCTCAGCAGAAGAGGAAGACCCCTTACCTTGCAGTAATCCACCAGTGTACGTACCTCCACTGATGAGTTGATATCGTTATCATATGGAAAGTAGGACGATCCCATGACTAGCTTCCCTATTCCTTTTAGATGTGTGGTCGAAGGACCACAAGCGGATCTTCCAGCTTACCGGAGAACAACACCGTAGCCCTCATCATCTTTTGGACCAACTCAACCCCACACATTTTTAGGTCTGCGTCTTCCCAGGGCCTTGTCTCGGCCACTGTATAATGTAGCCAAGCTTTAGCCGCTGGGTTGACTGCGACAAACACGAAGACCCCTCCCCTACAGAAGGAAGTCTCGAATTTTGACCATTGATCTGGGGATACTCTTTCCAGCACCCTCCAGGTGGCCTCCGTGAAGAGCTGAAACTGCTCCGCAGTGAGCAGTGAGTCTGGGTAGCTTGTTTCCACCATCGTCAGGGGGTTAGCTTGTGCTTCTTCATAGGCTTAGCCCCCCCCCCCTTTAGGTTTCCTCTGAGCCCCTCCCTCTCTTCTGGGCCTCGGTGCTGGTTGTCGGCGTTGTGAAAATAGGCCATGTCTATGTACTTCGAACTGCTACATGTTTATTCTCTGTCAGAATTTCCGAACAAGCTTGTATTGTGGATAACATGTTTTCTATCACCAAAAAATCAACACGAAAACAATTTCTTTGAGGTTAGGAAGTGAACAAGAGCTAATTTTGGAATTCTGTGTTCCAATTCGTATATAGCGACACAAAATGCATAGGATGTGACTACTCTGGTTTGGCGAAACATCACATCTTTTCAGCAAAGTTTTACGGTATTGCTCTCTGTGCAACTCCTTCCCCGCCGCAAAGTATTGAACCCAGCGGACCAAAAAAGAGCATTTCTATATATTTTTCGCCGCTGAATCCGAATTTTTTGTCAACAATGAAAAAAAACGCGGATTTTTTTTACTTATCTTTCAATCCAAAAATAGCCAAAAAAACTATGTTTTTTGAGGCTAGAAAAAAACGTGAAGGTGATGGCGGAATTCTGACCTTGGATTCAGATTTAGCGACCCAAAATTTATAGGATGTGACTACTTTTGTCTGTCGGAAAACCTACTTTTTTTTTGTAGGGCAGTGTAATTAGAAAAGGCTCGACCTTGTCAAAGAGACTATGAATCAGGGGCTCCTGATTTTGAAATAACAGAGAAAACCGTTTAAAAAGTACCGCACTATCCATAACAAAGTGAAGTTTGGCTTTGATATCTGCTTGTCGAAGGAGGATGCAGATATGTTTGCGACGTTTTCAAAGTTTTGTAACCTGTCTTGTGTAGAAGAAACTGCAAAAACTATTTGTTCAGAGCGGGCTACTGCTCTACTACACTTGAGCAGCTTGGTCTTAACATAACCCACCAAGAAAATTTGTAGGTTACATTTGCCTATATTAAAGAGATCCTTTCCTCGAAATTCTCTTGCATCATTGTTTATTAGATTCTAAACTGTTTTATTTAGATTGGGAACGTTAGAACCAAGCCCTATTAACTTATCTTTTGAAATATCATAATCTTCTAAATCACTAATTAAATAATGTACTAGAACTTGACCAGTTGCAGTCCCTAAAGACGAGGTTTTTAAATTATGATCGACAACTTCACTGTGTTTTTCTGAAAAGTATCTTACGCGACTTTGCAATTATTTTTTAATCTAAGAGTTAGTTGTTTCGTTGTAATATAATGTGCATTCTTTGCTTTGTTGTATATAGTCTTTCAGTTCCTCTTCAAAATGTGGATATAAGCCATCAGTTATCACAAAGCTTAATTTTTTTCGGAAAAAGAGAAAATCTTTCAGCAATAAGAGAATCTGGAAGCAGACATGTCGGAATGAATATTCTTAAGGGACCAACTAATTGCAGCCTTTGTAGTAGATCTCGATCTCTGCATAATTGCAATATTTTTTGAGAGGATTAGTCATTTGGTTCATTTGTTCAATTGATTGTCACCAACCTTTATTTTTGCTTGCGTAGAATCCGAAGCAGTGCCAGAATGCTTAAAAATAGCAGTAAAAACTTTCCAAGTATGAGAAAATGTTTTTACGCAGACAGTGCAGTATAAATCATTTTATTCATTGTTCTGGTCTTTATAATCAGGTATCTTACACCATTTAGAAACTAGGTGACCTGAAGTGTCAGTTCTTTCCAGCTAATTGTGTTGAAATTCACACTTACCATGAGACATTAGAGCAACTGAAAAAGGAGTCAGATTTTTGTCAAATGATTACTGACCTTTTTGCGTTAATGTAGAGTTTCTAATAATATTTCTAATTTGTACTCACTTTTTTGTGGTATCCAAAGTCAAGTTAAAGTTGAGTTAAAGGAAAAGCAATTAAATCATATACAGGGTGCCCCAGACTCAAGTGTCCGGACTTATATGACTATATAAAAATAAAAAATATAAATGGAAAATTCCGTTTCCAAAAATCAGTTGAAGTTTTAGTTTTTGAGTTATAAAATATTTAAGCTGGACCAATCACGAGCGCGGTATAAACAGTCGTGCGTGTGTGAGTGGGAGTCCAACGTAGTGCATTGCCCGCTGTTCTCCCGTCGTTAACCTCACCTCGGCGCTCGCTCCATCAACACTACGTTAGACTCCCGCTCACGTACGTATGTCTGTTTATACCGCGCTCCTGATTGGTCCAACCTAAATATTTTATATCTCAAAAACTAAAACTTTAACTGACTTTTGGAAAGAGAATTTTCGATTTATTTTTCTTATTTTTATACAGCTATATAAGTCCGGACACTTGAGTTTGGGACTCCCTGTATAAAGAAGTACAACTTTGATCTAATCAAATAATAGCAAATCTTTGCTATTTTCAAGTAAACATATCAATCAATAAGTGTTGCCATGCAATTGCACTAAAATGTTGATCAAGTGATACTATTAAATGGCCCTTGGTCGTTAAATATCAACCTAGTATTCCTTACTTATAGTTAAATTCAGTGAATGCAATCTGTCAACTGATTTTATATGTTACGCGGCCTAAAGTATAAAAACAATGATAATGATAACAATCACCAGTGGAATAATTTGTATTTTTGAACTCTCGATTTAGTAGAACATTCAATAAGCTAGGTTGTTGGGTCCAGCTAAAAATCAGAACACTTGACGATTATTTATTAAACAACAAGAGGCAACAATGTACGTTTACAAAAATTTAATCGCATTTTTTATTCGAAAATTTATGATAAGATTTTCGATTTTTTCCAATTCTAGTCCTAAAAAATATGTAGCGTACTATAGACCAAATTTAATAAATAACTTTCGATGAAATTGAAAAATCGCTGGGTTTATTAATTAAAATGAAGTACTTAAGATTTACCTACACTGTTCAACAACCTAACATGAAAAAACCAACAACAAGGTATATTTATTCTTATTAGCTTAAATTTATTTTTTTTTGTCCAAAAACGGGCTTTATTTATACCTCTCATTTCAGAACTTCAGTTCTAATTAACCTCGCAGAATTTGTACAGAAATTGGCTTTCGACTAATTTGTTTGCAATTGAGGGAAAATGTAGTTCATGTCATGGTGATCAAAAGTCTGCGCAGTAATCCTTGGTAGGTCGTCGGCATGTGCAGTTGGTCATGGTGTCACCGTAACAATCATGGTTTGAACTATGGTGCAGGCCACAATCACAGCCATAAATGTAGGTATTTATATTATAAAGAGAGCTTTATTTTTAAAGTCACACCTGAATAACTTTTCAGGAAAGCGTTTTATGCTAAAAAGATCGAGACGAAAGTTGAAGGGTTTGCAGGGAGGCATACGATAGTGTCCTTGACTTTGACCTTGGCCTTTATTCTTGAGACATGTTTGACGGTTAACTTGAATTTTTTGAATAGAAGCTCCCTTTTTAACACAAGAAATGTAACACTAGAGCGAGAAATTCTGCGTTCTATACCTCTATTTTAATGTCGCAAACTCATATCCCTGGGGTGTAAAGGTCATGTAGGAATCATACAGGTTACTCATTGAAAAAATTGTAAATAACTGTAATAAACGTTTAAAGGAAATTCTAATTACATTTATTAAAATGAAATACTTGCGTTAAATGCATTTACCATTGCCGTCATTCAGTCGCTACAGATTTTGGATGTAGCCTCCAGGGTCCACGACGAGGACGTAGAAGGTTGGATTTTGAGACCCCACGGTCCAGCCAATCAAGGCAAGACGGGTCGCCCAGTCGGAGAAGACAAGGCGCTGTTGCCCAGCTTATTAAGGCAAGACGGGTTGCGCAGTCGGTTAAGACAAGGCGCTGTTGCACAGCCTATTAAGGCAAGACGGGTTGCCCAGTCGGTGAAGTCAAGACGCTGTTGCCCAGCCTATTAAGGCAAGACGGGTTGCCCAGTCGGTTAAGACAAGGCGCTGTTGCCCAGCCAATTAAGGCAAGACGGGTTGCCCAGTCGGT